>JBAMJV010006028.1:0-10000 GCA_037951105.1 Echinarachnius parma
ACATGCAGTCTTGGATATGAAGTAATATATTGTTGGGATATCAAATGTAAAGCCTGCTGTACATATGCAGTCTTGGATATGAAGTAATATATTGTTGGGATATTGTTGTGATGTGAGATTTGAAATACTTTCTATGATGTGGAAGACTCAACTCCCCTGTTAAGAGTTTGTTGACCTTTGTATGCACATGTTGAATGTGAAAGTTCTGAGCAGTGCAGTTTGGGAGAACACATGTTTTGTGCTGGAAGAATGTAGGGATCAGCTGTTCTACTGTTTGAGCAGTTTTGCACCGTAGAAGTTGCTTTGTGTTCCTAGATTTGGCCATCTAAGATGTAAGTTGAATAAATTATATTGTTTTATGCTATGATTCGTTGGAATTATTAGGTGAATTGTGAGATGTTTGGGGATCTTGTACTCTGACTCTGTACATGCAGTGTGAAACGGTTGCATGCCACGATAGTGTAATGAGATCGTACTTGTAGATACATTGAATTATGTAAAGTGGTTGATAATTGTAAATTATCTAGTCATACTTTCGGGAATACATGATATGCAAATTGTGACACAATTAATGTAATGTTAGAGATCTATTTTGGTAGATTAATGAGAGCTATTATTGTTTTGCTTGGTGATAATATTGGTACGGTTACTTTGAAAGTTTGATGATATTGACATGGATTCTAAGTGTTCTTATGAGAATAGTTTTCATAGTGATGATTGAATGTTTATACAGATACAGTTCTAGTTCAGATATGTAAGATGAGACGTATCTTGTAGTTTAGTTTTGTTAAATGAAGTGTATGAGGCTACGATGATGCTATGTAGCTAAGAAACATAATTCTGTAGCATTTATGTTGTTGTTTATCAGGTGTTATAGAAATGACTTGGTTAGTTATACTTATAGATGGTTTTGTTACTTCTGGTTTTGTTCTAAGGTGGAACATGGTAGAGGCTGCTTGGTACTGGTAGCGGTGCACCGATGGGTAGACAGGGGGAGTAGCCCTGTAGGTAGCTGTGGTGGACCGGTGAGTTATGGTTTATGATTATGATCATAATATGCTAATTTGTTGGGTGATACATTTGGACATGGGAAATGGAAAATGTTATAGTACATGTAGGTTGGACAAAAACTGATGGTTGGGTACAGATTACAGGGATTAAACTTCATTGTTGGTTTGGAGTCTCATTTAAATTAATGATTGCAAATGATATAGATGAGTTTTATATTGTACAAATTGTTAATTTGAAGATGCTGTAAATTGAGTTAAAGGTATTTATTAACTGGTTCCATGTTTTTTTGTCATTTGATTCTCTGTTCACAGGCTGTTTGTTTGGAAATAAATAAAGCCGCGCGAGGCCCATTCGCCGGAAATACTGTCGCCCTGATCTCCTTTGTTGACTTCTGTCCATTAAAATCCCGAATCCTTTCAATATCAAATGTAATCGGCCTGCTGTACATGCAGTCTTGGATATCAAGTAATATATTGTTGGGATATCAAATGTAAAGCGTTGTAAAGCCTGCTGTACATGCAGTCTTGGATATCAAGTAATATATTGTTGGGATATCAAGTAATATATTGTTGGGATATCAAATGTAAAGCCTGCTGTACATGCAGTCTTGGATATCAAGTAATATATTGTTGGGATATCAAATGTAAAGCGTTGTATTCGTATTACCAGAAGAAGCAGGAAACATTTCGGATTTCCGAATTTCTCTTCCGTATACTATAATTATTCGATTAAATTGTTCAGATTTATAATAAATCTAATGAATAATGTTATATGTCCAAAGGCAGTGCGAGGAAACTCAGGGAAGGCGAATATCACTTTGCATTTTTGCTCAATACTCGGTCATATGACATTCATTTACCGTGGAAATGTCACACATCACTCAGTAGACATATCAGATCATGGATAAACACATAATATCGATTTGTTCACATATCAACAACGTTACAAAATCCCTTTGATAAGGAATGTGGATACAGGCGCGCCAATGCATTGTGTTTTCCGAACGAATCGGCGCCTCGATCTGTACATTGTACAAACATTGTACAAACTAGCATGATTATGATCAAACAGTTCAATAAACTCAACAAAATTCTACTTCTCGCAGCTATCACTTTGTGTTAAAGGGATAGTTGAGTTTTGGTAAAGAGGGCACTTCACAAAATATTTTTTTGTGAGATAATGAAAAACTGACCGTCAAATTTGAAAGAACATACAATTTTAATGACAGAATAAACTTTATTTGATCAAAATCGGTTCAGAAACGGCTGAAATATCCATAAACGTAATGTTATTCAAAAGTTCTCCGCCAGGGGACATTTTGACTATTAAGAAAAATGTACAAAAAAATGCTTATAGACTTTGAAAAAAAATCTAAATAGGTTTTTCAAAACTTGTTGACGATATCTCTATTGAATCATTATTTTAACAAAACATCAAAAAGCACAATTTTGTATGAAAAATGGCTAAAACCAATGAGTTTTTTTAGAGAGCGCCATCTTAAGTTGTAACGGCTCTTTTTTTAATGATAACAGGGGTTTTACTTATTAGTCGTTTGTACTTTTCGAGCATGGTGGAGTTATAGCTATTATTTTGTACCGTAGTGGTGCAGGTTTTGGTTACTAAAGTTAAAGGGATAGTTGAGTTCTGGTAACTAGAGTACAGTTTTGTAACCAAAACCTGCGCCGTTTCGAACTAATAGTAATTACTCCACCATGCTCAAAAGAAATAAAACATTACAAATGACTAAATAAAAAGCTTGTTATCATGCAATAAGAGCCGTTGAAACTCAAGAGGGCGCTCCATAAACACTCATCGGTTTCAGTCATTTAAAATAAAATATTGTGCATGTGATGTTTTGTTGAAAAAGTGATTAGATAGAGAGATAATCAACAACTATTAACAAACATTTTTGGTAAACTTTCGAAAAGAGGAAGCATTGTATAGATTTTGTTAACGGCTGGTTATTCAAAATTATCGAATATTTGTGGGGCCCCTCATTTATTACAAATGGTTATGTTTATGGATATTTCAGCCATTTCTGAACCGATTTGTATCAAATAAAGTTTATTCTGTCATTACAATTGTATGCTCTTTCGTATTTGACATTTTCATTATCTCACAAAAAAATATTTTGTGTAGCGCCCTCTATATACCAAAACTCGACTTTACTCAACTATCCCTGTAGTTTTCACTAAATTACATTGAAAATTATGATATTCATGAAATTCATGAATTTTATTACTTTCTGCTATTTGTTTGTCTGTCCCAAAAAAATGATTGGCCCCTTGCCGCCTTCCTCTTTAGCTACGTTATTATTTTGTTCGATTATTTTCATTTTATCGACATAATATCGATGCTTGAACCAAGACTATTCGAGATAAATGACAAACAAAAACAACAACATGAAATGTCCAACATGGCAACTTCAAATTCACAGTGGTTTGCGAAGAACGACATGGTGAGACAAATCTTCCTAATTTCGCATTTTTTCTTACAAATAATGATTTTTGTTTTCCATATTCATGTACAAAATGTTCAAGGCATTGAAATACCGTCAAAAACGTTGGCGTGTTATGCAAGTATCTATAATTAATGTGTAGTTTAGTATTGTAAACCGCACAGTTTTGCTGGCACTGCATTTGCAAAAGTGCGAGTGTTGAGCGGGTGCTCAACTGGGTTACAGCCAGAACTTCCCCGATGTAAAGCAGTCGGAGATGCCTTGACCTGAGGCTGAGGGCGGCACTTTGCACTTGCGTTTTCTTCCGGCAAATTAAAAAAAAAATGGAGATTGTATCAACAATTATATTGTGGGACTATGAATAACGGTCAGAGTTTAAAGGGATAGTTGAGTTTCGTTATAAAGGGCGCTACACAAAATAATTGTGAGACTGATTCTGAGATAATGAAAAACCCCGAGTCGAATTCCTGTGTGAAAACTTGAGTGAGTGCGTGGGACTTCAAATGAGAAAAGGCGCGCACACAACTTTCTGTTTTAATTGCAACTCTTGAGAAGTTGAGAGTATGGCATCGTTTGGACTCACATTTTGCAATTCTTACAGATTGTAAGTTTTGAGAATTGGCTTTTATCGTGTCGACACGACTAATCTAATCACTAAAATTCAACAAAACATCAGTCATCACATTCACATGCACAGTTTGAAATGTAATGCCTAATCAGTAATGATGCAGGTTTGGGTTACTAAAATTCACCAAAACTCAACTATCCCTTTAACCCTCAATAGCGCGGGGGGGGGGCTAAATTGCCCCCCCCCCTAGTGCTGTAACCGATCATCGGATCGGCATGCCGATCACGATCCGATCACGATCCGATCATACATGATCGGACCGTTTTTGCCGATTTCCGATCATGCAGAAAAAATCGGAAGATCGGATCGGCAAAAAAAAAAAATCTGTTTTTTTTTCTTTGGAAAATGATCCCCAAAAACATATTTTGGGAATATAAATGAATACCAAAGCAACATATATCCATATTAATAAGCCCAAGGTGATCTTGTATGGGTATGCTTTCATTTAAAACTGATTACCTCTCCTTTTACAAAATTATTCGCGCCGATTTTGAGCTTAGTCCCATGTGTTTCTGAAAGGTTACACCAAATTAATCACATGGGACTAAGCTCAAAATCGGCGTGAGTAATTTTGTAAAAGAAGAGGTAATCAGTTTGAAATGAAAGCATACCCGTACAAGATTACCTTGGGCTTATTAATATCGATATACGTTGCTTTGGTATTCATTTATATTCCCAAAATGTGTTTTTTGGGGATCATTTTCCAAAGATAGCCGATCATCCGATCCCGATCATCGATCCGATTTCGAAGATCGATAACATTTTGCCGATCCGATCAAACGATCCGATCATCAAGGTCAGTTACAGCACTACCCCCCCCCCCCCCCACCCCTCAAAATTTTTCAGGATTATTTGTTAACGCAATTTTCGTGACTTTTTTCTTTTGGGTCTTGCCTGGCATCTTTTAGTTTTAATACAAAATTTTTGAAAATCTGACCTACTGTTACAAAGTCACGTGACCTTTTGTCTATGCATGTCAGCCCGAAAATCGCTAAATTTCGTGATTTGTGTACAATACATGGAAATATCAGTTTTCATAAAATTAAAAAGAGATATTGGTTATTTGGTCTTGTGTACATTTTAGGTGTTTGTTTTGAGGTTCAAAGTAGTTGATTTATTGTTAAAAAATAAAATAAACAATAAATACAATAAAATACATTTAATTTTAAGCAAAAAAAACAAAAAAACAAAGAAATATATAAGAAATTATAAAAACAGTAGAAAACAAGGAAGAACCTGGCTCTTCCAAATTTTGTTGTTGTATTATTATTCCAAATGGTCTAAAGAATATTATGTAGTAAAAACCAATGTTTAATTATGAAGAATATATGATTGATGGGTAAACATGATATTACCATAATTATGCAAATTAATAAATTTTTCAAAAATTAAAATTACCAGTAAGCACGTGCAATTCAGCTTGTTTGCTGCCATACATGTTCAAAATAAATACCATGAATAAATAAATAATATAACCCATCAAAATTGAAGGGCAAGAGCTAAAAATGTTTCATTGTATTCGTCAACAAATTGGCAAGATGTCTATTTTTGTTCTTCCTTTTAATGACATTTAAACAATAGACCTGTGGAAAATATTTTAGTTATTAAAATTCAAGACCAAGCCACATGTGTGCGCCATCGTCCATGATGGGGTAATCATCTTCTGGCCCCATTTCATAAAACTTGCAATTGTTATAAGTGTCCAATTATTGTAACTACCATGGCAACAGCTGGAATGCTCCATTTTGATTGGCTGTTGACCTACTATTTACAATAATTGGACACTTACAACAATTGCAAAAATTTTATGAAACGGCGCCCTGGTTTTTTGTTTGTAGAATTCCTCAGCAGTGATTGATCTGTCGGATGCCAATTACCTGGCAGACAATGAGGGGGATGATGCCACGCCCCCATCGCTACGACAACCACCTGGATTGGCAGATGAGAGGATGGGGAGTGGAGGAGAGGCGGGGCCGGGGGAGGGAACTGATCAGGCTGACCAATCAGGAACAACTCTCATGGATGCCATGCGCAATCAGATGGCAGATTCGGTAAGTATCTTCTAGGATGCTCCTTCAAGAGTAACAATGAGATACATGTTTGTAAAGAAGAGGAAAGGGATTTGGAGAGGGTGTTAATGAGAGGATGGGGTCTTAGGGAGAGGCGGGGCCGGGGGAAGGAACTGATCAGGCTGACCAATCTGGAACAACTCTAATGGATGCTATGCGCAACCAGATGGCAGATTCGGTAAGTATTGTAGGGTAGGATGCCCCTCAAAGAGTCACAATGTATAGAAAGAAGAGGAAAGTGTTTTAGTGAGAGGCAGGGGCGGGGGAGGGTACAGATCAGGCTGACCAATCAGGAACAACTCTAATGGATGCTATGTGCAACCAGATGGCAGATTCGGTAAGTATCGTAGCGCTCCTTAAAGAGTTACAATGAGATACATGTTTGTAAAGAAGAGGAAGAAGAGGAAAGGGATTTGAGGAAGGTCTTGACTCTTGAGGAAAGGATGGGGTCTTGGGCGAGGCGGGCCGGGGGAGGGAACTGATAAGGCTGATCAATCAGGGACAACTCTAATGGATGCCATGCGCAGTCAGATGGCTGATTCGGTAAGTTCACTTGTTTGTAGATAAAATGCTTTGTAGCCAAGCTGTAATGCTCAAAATTCACCTTTTCCCCTGTGGTTGCAGTCTGGCAAAATAATGAAGGATTTCTCACAATTTAGTGGCCCAAAATCTGAATTTAGTAGCCGCATTAAAGCAAAAGGGATCAGGGGAAGGGCTGGAGAAGGGTTTGACATTTATGGGAACATCAGGCAGTACTTTGATATCGAGCCTAAAGTCATTATTGCATGGTATTAAACCATCTAAAATATCACAGAGGTCTTCTTCTTCTTCTTCTTCTTCGGGTTAATCGACCTCCTTCAATCATGAAGATTCTTGCAGATAGCTGCTCAGATAGCTGCTCTGTGGAAGCTCTGAAGGGGATTTGATTTATTCATCATTTATTGATTAATTGATTTCTTCAGGTGTGGCAGCAAGCAAGCAGCAGTCATTACAGAAACTTGAACGTTCTCAGGCTGTACTTTGATGTTAAAGGGATCTAGTAACTTTGCAAAAAGTGATGAGTGGTTGATACAATGTATATTGTTGTTATCTAATATGTCCACTAGAACCGCTAGAATTTCAATTGGATTTTGAGGATTTAGACAATGTTACTAAGTCCCTTTAAACATAAATTTGTTGCAGGGTATTGGGCATTACCAGAGGCCTTTAGCTGCTCTGTGGCAGCTTGTATTGGTCTTTGATTTTTGTTATAATTTATTGATTGATTGATTTGTTTCTTTAGGTATGGCAAGCCAGCAAGCAGCAAGCCAGGAAAGCGTTTGACATTTACGGGAACATCGACGTCCTGAGGCCGTACTTTGATGTCGAGCCTAAAGTTGTCGTAGCCAGGTATAAATTTTGTCTCTATATTCCAGCCAAATTCAATTCAATTCAATTCAATTCAATACACAAGTAAAAAATCAAGCAGTTAACTTGTATTTACAGTATTTGGCTTAAGCATGGCTCCACACTTACCTATTTTGTCAGTGGCTCGGTTGGGCCAGTGAAATTGTTTCTTCCCCTTATCTGGTGGCCTGAAAGAAAAATATACTGGCCCCAAAATTGTAGTTCATGCGTAAACTTTTTACTATTCAAATATCACTCTTTCCTGATCAAACCTGTGATCATAGATGAAGCATGACATGGGAGCAAACAAGATTTTTCTAATTTTGTCAATATCGGCTTGAAAATCTGCTTTTCCAATCGGGCCACCAAAGTATGACTTTTATACAATTGCTGGCCGGAAGAGTAATTTGACTGGTATTCAATTCGTAAAAAATCAAGCAGTTTACTTTAAAGGGATAGTTGAGTTTTGGTAGAGAGGGCGCTACACGTAATAATTTTGTTGAGAGATAATGAAAAACTGAATGTAAAAATGGAAAGAGTATAATATTTCAATGACAGAATAAATTTTATTTGATCAAAATCAGTTCAGAAACGGCTGAAATATCCGTAAACATAACTATTTGTAATAAATGTGGGGCCCCACAAATAATAGATAATTTTGAACCAACCGTTAGAATAAAAAAAAAAATGCTTTCTCTTTTTAACAAATTTCAAAAGAAGTTTCTTAATAGTTGTTGATTATCTCTCTATCTAATCAAGCTTTTTACGAACCATCACATGCAAAATATTTTATTCAAAATGGTTAAAACCAGGACATTTTTAGCGAGCGCCCTCTTGAGTTTGAACGGCACTTTTTGAATGGTAACAGGCTTTTTACATAGTTGTTTGTAATTGTACAGTCAAACCTGTCTATAGCGGCCACTCAAGGGAAACTTCAAAAGTGGCCGCTATAGACAGGTTGGCGGCCATTTTGTTTTTTTAAGCACGTGTGTTTATAATATAAACATCAATACCATTACCACATGTAGCCCACACATGAACATAATTATAAACAACATTTACATGCATATGAAATAAAAGAACAGAACCTTGGAAACTTGTCTTATTTTTTTAGTACATTTGTGTGATTAGTGTTGAGAAAATAATGAAAAGTTTCATTATATGTAAACCTTCCGAAATAAGTCTACCATCGTCGTCTGTTTGGCCGACTGTCGTTCGTTGTTGTCGAAGAAACAATCTCGATGATCGAGCTCCCGATGATGATGCAATGCGCGCGCGATCGCGATCGTGTGAATATTTTTTATTCTTTGCCTGAACAAAATGATGTTACGTAAAAAAAATATTTTTGATTGAAAAAAAAAGTTCTAGAAAATACGACGATGAGAGCAAAAATGTATAAGTGTAGGAAAATATTTCATATCAAACTTCATTGATAAGTTATTTCATTAAATAAAATGTTTCGCAAAGACAACACAAACATTTAAATGTACGAGGCTATACAAACCGGTTTAGATCCGATCCGGTCCGATCCCCAATGCGGTGAAAGTGTGTGCATTGTGCATGCATGTGTGTTGCATGCATGATCAAAGTCCCTGTCGCCGCAGCTCAGCGCAGCGGTAGCGCGCGGTCAGCGGCCAGAGCAGCTAGCACTCATCGATCGATAAAAGATCACAACCACGGGGCTTACAATGCGTGCATGAACAATAACACGGATGTTCAGCCAGGGCTATGAGCGCGCGCTAATCCGTCTCAAGTGCGTAGCTCAGCTGAAAGCTAGCTAGCGATCGCTTCACGGAAACAATGAGTGAGTAAAAATAGACCAGTCGGCAGACGAGGTAAACAAAACAAACGGCCATTTTAGGCTTTTAAACTTGACATTCATTATTGAGGCGGCACATTTCAAAAGCTACAGGGACAGGGTAGTTCTTCAGCCCTAGAGTAGACTATGGTTATATTGTTCGCTAAGCTTATGCTGCCAGCTCGCTTTCACGGCAAAGTATACCAGCTTTGCATCGGAAAATATCAAACTAGCACGCCCGCAGTTACGGCCAAACCGAACATTGATGGCCGCTACAGACGGTAACAAAATGAGTTTGGGAAGCCAAAACAGTGGCCGCTGGCTGCGTTAGGCAGGTGGCCGCTATAGACAGTGTTTATAACACTGTATTTTCCTCGGGGGGAATTCTATGTGGCCGCTAACGGCAGGTGGCCGCTAGTACAGGTTTGACTGTATATTCCTTTCGAGCATGGTGCAGTTATAACTATTAGTTTTTAATGTAATGGTGCAGATTTGGGTTACTAAAATTCAGTTTGACCAAAACTGTACTCTCTTTACCAGAACTCAACTGTCCCTTTAAATATTTGGCTAAGTAAATTACTCAGCCAAAATTGGGATTCAATTAATTCATCAACTGACAATCTTACCCAAATTTTGCTGTCATATTATCT
>JBAMJV010006028.1:15000-104165 GCA_037951105.1 Echinarachnius parma
TGCACTGACTATGCTCTGTTTGTGACACTGACCCCCTTTGCGCAATAGTCCTAGCGCAGAGCGCGTATTGCGCTATCTTTCCATTTATGGTTACGCGCATTAACAACTAATGCGCACCCAAATGCAAAACGCGCGCATCAAAGTGAATAATTAACCTGCTTTACATACTACACACGTGTAATTGTATGGAGTTATTCGTACATTACACATACAGCTAGTGCAGTGCACACCGCGGACAATTGTTAAATGACAAATTAGTGTCACGACCACAGAAGGACAACGATGCACAATATGCACCATTGTCGTAATTTTAAAATTCGAATACCGCTACGTTATACATGAAATGCATCTCTAGAATATTCTTTGGAACTTATTGATATTCACGGGTGAAAATATGCTGTATTTCTTTTTAAATAACTCTTTGAGAAATCTCGTCGAGCATCTTTCGCAAGCAAAAACAAGACCTCTTCTCGCAGGGAAGTTTTATAACACGCATCTCTATGGGCTCAATATGATCACCCGGCGTCTATGACGTCATTCATGGAATAGCATTTACTATTCCATGAATGACGTCACGCATAGCACATTTTCTCCATGGGCATTACTATGTTTGGTCACATGACGCTATGTAGACCAATCACTGAACAGGATTTCATTCATGTAGGATATAATATAGACTATAATACAAATGACAGTATAAAATAACTTCAGTGTAAAATAACTTCAATATAAAAGAATCCTAACAATTAATGAGGTATACATTGTATACATTGTACCAAAAGGCATTTCTAAACAAGCATAAATACTATTATTTACAAGCTATACAATTATTTATTTATCTACCATATTGTGAGGGCCTTACGAAATGAATATCTTTTTTTTCTTTCTTTAATCTCCTGAGGCAAACTGTTCCAAAGTTTTGACCCAACAAAAGAAATGGAGAATGTCCCTTGAGTTGTCCTACATATCGGCAAACGTAACATAATGATGTAACACTTCACAATATTCTAGTAAGGAGTGTGGTGAATTTCCTACGAACAAATCATACACAAATGTTGAAACTGCAAGTTCATGCAAACTAAACACGTCCAATATCCTCAAGTTTTGAAACAGTGGTTTTGAGGATGTTCTGAATAATGAGAATGTAATCACTCGCACGGCCATCTTTTGGGATAAATAAATACAATTCAAGTGAGATTTATACATTTGAAGATGCAATGAAAACTCTTGATATACATGCTTGAGAAAGAAAACACTTTTGTAATCTCTGGCAACGAGCACTGTTAATCATTCTTCTATTTGTCATTCTTCTATTTGTATTACTATGTGCGCAGGTGATGGTGTACATGTATGTCTCAAGAACGACTGACAAGTCTCAGAAGCTAGTGATCGCTGGTGTGGTTGTCAGCTTGCATAGATCTATACTGTGCGCACTTCATATCACTGATCCCTTTAATATTTGTATTACTATGTGCACAGTTGATGGTGTATGTCATCAGCTTGCATCTATACTGTGCGCACTTCATATCACTGATCCCTTTAAGATATGTATTACAATGTGCACAGATGATGGTGTATGTCTCAAGAACGACAGGCAAGTCCCAGAAGCTGGTGATCGCCGGGGTGGTCGTCAGCTTGCATCTCCTCTTCCTTCTCTACCTGCACTTCTCATACCACAAGATAGTCGAGGGTAAGTTACTACTTTGCATGAGGCGGACACTCTAGCCGCTAAGCCACCATGCTCGGTCAAACCTACATTCCTTGTATTGAAAGACAGAGGACCAAACCAATATACCATTTCACTTCCACAAATAAGCCACCAAATATGAATGAATTTAGAAAGAAAATAATAAATTCTTTCGTTTAGACTATCTGATCATGTTATGTTTAATATCTTACAATTTCATAGAAATGGGGTCAAAGTTGCAAAGCATTACTTTGTGCAGGCCTGTAATAGTGGATGTATTGTGGGGCAAATTTAGGAAGGCATTGTTGAGACAAGGAAATATTCGCAGTTTATAATAATGTTATGTTTAATTCAACGCAAATGTGTACATGTCTGAAAATTGTAATAGAGCTTTATAACTTGTGAATGTTTTTTTGTGCACTTTAACCCTTATTAATGTTGCTTATTATTGACAGATTTGGTTAAAATGCTAATTTGCACTGTTTAAATTAACCTGCATGATGGCATTGTTTGATTTTGTTTTCATTATTATTTTGCAAATTTATTTAGGGATTTGAGAAAAAGTTGTATTTACCAGATACAAACAACAGGTATGTTTTCTGAGAAAGTATAGACACTGAGTCAAATTAGTAATTAACATTTTCTGAGATTATTTGTAATCGGATAATTCCAGAATTTATACTTGTCTTACTCCATTCTAAACATTATTAACATCGACTCAAAATGTAAATTCTACTTCTCTATAACAATCTCATATTCAAAACCAGAATGATCCATTCACATTTTTCTTTATTCATTTTAATTTTTAGATATTAACATTATGTGAAATTAGAGATAACCTACATGTAGTTTTTCTATTACAATCACAAAACCTGAATTAATTTTCAAGAAACCTTTTAAACCCCTTGCCTATGGGAACCAGGTGGGCTGTGTATAGTATTAAGTCTTAAAGGAACTGAAGAATACAACGTACTTTGGTACTTATTCCATAGTTGATAACTTGTAAAATAGGTCTGCCAAAAAAAAACTCTATGAAAATAAACACAGTAGTGATTTTAGACTAATTTTCTGATGCCAAATCTCACTTAGCAGCCAGTTTACGCCCCACCCACATTTAGGGTCCAGAATCAGCAGCGTGATTGACATGTGATTGACAATTCATTGGCTTATGTCATCTACAAAATTTAGTTCATTAGTTTGTTCTTTAGATGACGTCACATTTTGGCGACTAAAAAGGGGCGTTCCCAGGACAATAAGATATTTACTAATTACCCCAAAATTGATTGATTTCATGGGAAATGACTGCCAAATTCTTTTTCTTCAGGAAAAATTACGTATAGAGAGCCTAATTGTGAAAATTAGGCCATCTAGATGCTGAAGTTCCTTTAAACCCTCTGCACACAGAGCCGACTCGACCCGATCCGACTGGTTTTCAGTCGAATCTGCTCAGTATTTGTTGCCTCAGGACTCCATGTTAAATCAGCTCCGACTGAGCAAAATCAACTCCAGACCGGATCGGGTTGAGTCAGCTCTGTGTGCGGAGGGCTTTAGGAGATTTCAGACTGACTGAAAACTAGTCGGATCGGGTTGAGTCGGCTCTGTGTGCAGAGGGCTGTAGGGGATTTCAGAATCTCAAATGGTTAATCCCTTCTCAAAAAGAATTAAGTTTCTAAAAACATTTCTGAACAAAATGTCAGACAAAAATCATTTCCTGATAAAAAATCACACGTCCAGTATATCCACTTTCTACACATGGAAACAGCACTTTGCGCCTCAACCCTGCACATGTAAATGATCAGTGGCAATCCTAGGAAATCTCAGAACGGGGGGGGGGGGGGGGGGGGCTCCAACTTACGAGTGCGTAAGTGCAAACTGCTTCGGGTGGGGGTCCAGGGCAGAGCCCCGAGAAGCTTTTGGATTTTTAAAGCTAGTGTTTTAAATAGTGAAAAAACAACATTTAGGACCTAAATTATCATCAATTTCCTTCCAAATTAGTATTTATAACTCTCACTTTTGTTCGCGCATACAGTAGACATTAAATACCACTTTGGACCGGACGACATAGAAAGTGATGTCTATGTTGATAATCATGACATTCATGAAGCGCTACGGCCAAAGATAGATGAAGAGGCGCTACGGCCAAAGATAGACGAAGTAGCCCCTGCAAACGCTGATGAGGCTAAGTTTTCTAAATCAAATTTTCAGTCAGAAAACGACCTAAATCATCATCAATTTCCTTCCAATTTAGTATTTATAACTCTCACTTTTGTTCGCACATACAGTAGACAATAAATTCAACTTTGGACCGGACGACATTGAGAGTGATGTGTATGTTGATAATCGTGACATTCATGAAGCGCTGCGGCCAAAGATAGACGAAGTAGCCCATGAGATTGTTGGCGGTGACATTCATGAAGCACAACTGCCAAGGTTAGACGAAGTAGCCCCTGCAAACGCTGATGAGGCGGCCATTGTTGATGTGAATGTGTATGTAAAGTTTTAACAAATTTTGCAAATTCTCATGAAAAAAATTTGTCTTTACATCATTCAATTCCAATTTATGGCGTACTATAAAATTCCATTTAAAGGCAATGGTGAGTGTTGGTCAAACTTAACTTTAGTAACCAAAACCTGCACGATTACGGTACAAACTAATAGTTATAACTTCACCATGCTCGAAAAGTATACACAATTACAAACGACAAAATAAAACCCCTGTTATCATTCAAAAAGAGCCGTTACAACTCGGAAGTGTCAAATTAACTCTAGAGTTAGCCAGCGCGAAGCACTAGCGTTCTAGGTCCTATATAATACGGGACTGTAGTGCAGTGCGCGGTAATAGTACGTGTAGTATGTATCGCAACTCGCAAGCCCCATTCGTTCGCCTTTCGTTCAGAGTCGCGCTAACACACGGAGAGAAGTCCATGAGGCGCATATATCACTGATTGTTTGCGGAATGGAGGGAAAAATCATAATCTTAATCCACCCGATAGTTTGATCATATATCGGAGAGTGAATTGCTGGTAAGTACCGTATCATATGTATAGTTTTAAGCACAATTAGCGTGCACAAAAATATTTGGTTTCAGTTCTTTATTATGAAGACCTAGAACGCTAGTGCCTTGCACTAGCGTTCTCTAAAAAGTGATACCCGGGCGTCAACCACTTTTATATGATATTTTGAAAGCCAATTCCACAACAATTAGAGCATTTGAATGGGAATTATTATTATTTCCCATGTTTTTTTCGATGATCTTTCATATGGAATTGAAATCAGCCAAATCCGTTACAATTTATGTCGGGGGGCACTTTGGAAATTACCAACACTCACCATTGCCTTTAACGTTCTTGCATCCTTACATTATTGTCAGTGTGCTATAATGCGTTTATGTCCTAAGTCGAAGTCTGTACATGTACATGTATGTACAGTACATCATTTAATTGTCTTTGGTGCGCTATTTCCTTTGTAAAGCCTTTACATATTCCTCTGTAATGTTTGCCATTTTCTTGTCAATATTCCTTTTCAAACGGAGAAACGTGACCATAAATATACTGTATAATATGGGCAATTCCATGGTAACTTGCATTATACTTTATGTACATTGACTACTTCAATGTGCTGTAACTCCATTATTTTATGGAACTGTAGGCTGATTTTATCACCAAGGATTAAGTAGATGTGCACTAACTAGATAACACAAAAAAGACTGACAGAGCTACCTTTAGGAACCTTTGCGGAAGAATCCTGTTCGGTAACTCGCGTTACAAAAAAAAGACATGGACACAATTCAGTTACCCCTAAAACGAGAAAAGCACCATTTAAATGTTAATCCTGGTCAAATATTTTATGTGCTAATTTGACATTTGTATGTGTCCTATGAGTTAGTATTGACAACATTTCCAAACAATTTGGGAATAAATTGTGGGATGCAGAAACATCGGTAACTCGCGTTACAGTTGTGTCCGGAGGTTTTGATTCATTACAAAATATACTTTAGAGCACTGAAAAGACTGAAATTTTAATCTGAAAAGGTACTTTGATTATCAGTCATACAATTTGGTGCCTTAAATAATAAAAATACCAGAAAATATAAGGATTTTCCTGAAATTTGCACAGGGTAGTCCCATGTGTGGAGTTTCGTGTATGGTTTCCGTTTCTCCTATAAGGAGACACCTGAGAATAAAAAAAAATCATGTGAACTGAAAGATATAATCATAGGATCATGTTGTATAAAAAAATAATCCAGAAAAAATAAATAGGATTTGAAATAGAGCCAATTGTTTTTTTGAGTTCATGTCCACTTTCCCGTGGAAATGCCCATATACAGTAAATGAAAAAAAGCAAAGAAAATGGGAATCTTTGCTCTTTTTCATTAATATTCCTTTTCAATAGACTTTACAGGACTGGTATATTCATAGTTATAAATGTAAATTGAATCCTGCTTGTAATATGGGGGTCGTACGGTGTGCTTTTTCCTTTTCAAAGTTTGTGAATTATATTAATTTATTTGGAGTTGTGCTTTGTCTTTTTTTTCATTCTTAAATCATATATTTCACTGTTGGGTGTGACCGTGTGCTATTGTTTGTTACAATGTAGGTTCTGTCATCATTCTAATCCTCTCCTGTTGGGTGTGACCGTGTGCTATATTGTTTGTTACAATGTAGGTTCTGTCCTCATTCTAATCCTCTCCTGTTGGGTGTGACCGTGTGCTATATTGTTTGTTACAATGTAGGTTCTGTCCTCATTCTAATCCTCTCCTGTTGGGTGTGACCGTGTGCTATTGTTTGTTACAATGTAGGTTCTCCTGTTGGGTGTGACCGTGTGCTATTGTTTGTTACAATGTAGGTTCTGTCATCATTCTAATCCTCTCCTGTTGGGTGTCACCGTGTGCTATTGTTTGTTACAATGTAGGTTCTGTCATCATCCTAATCCTCTCCTGTTGGGTGTGACCGTGTGCTATTTGTTTGTTACAATGTAGGTTCTGTCATCATTCTAATCCTCTCCTGTTGGGTGTGACCGTGTGCTATTGTTTGTTACAATGTAGGTTCTGTCATCATTCTAATCCTCTCCTGTTGGGTGTGACCGTGTGCTATATTGTTTGTTACAATGTAGGTTCTGTCCTCATTCTAATCCTCTCCTGTTGGGTGTGACCGTGTGCTATATTGTTTGTTACAATGTAGGTTCTGTCATTCTAATCCTCTCCTGTTGGGTGTGACCGTGTGCTATTGTTTGTTACAATGTAGGTTCTGTCATCATTCTAATCCTCTCCTGTTGGGTGTGACCGTGTGCTATATTGTTTGTTACAATGTAGGTTCTGTCCTCATTCTAATCCTCTCCTGTTGGGTGTGACCGTGTGCTATATTGTTTGTTACAATGTAGGTTCTGTCATTCTAATCCTCTCCTGTTGGGTGTGACCGTGTGCTATTGTTTGTTACAATGTAGGTTCTGTCATCATTCTAATCCTCTCCTGTTGGGTGTGACCGTGTGCTATTGTTTGTTACAATGTAGGTTCTGTCATCATTCTAATCCTCTCCTGTTGGGTGTGACCGTGTGCTATTTGTTACAATGTAGGTTCTGTCATCATTCTAATCCTCTCCTGTTGGGTGTGACCGTGTGCTATTGTTTGTTACAATGTAGGTTCTGTCTTCATTCTAATCCTCTCCTGTTGGGTGTGACCGTGTGCTATTGTTTGTTACAATGTAGGTTCTGTCATCATTCTAATCCTCTCCTGTTGGGTGTGACCGTGTGCTATTGTTTGTTACAAATGTAGGTTCTGTCTTCATTCTAATCTTCTCCTGTTGGGTGTGACCGTGTGCTATTGTTTGTTACAATGTAGGTTCTGTCATCATTCTAATCCTCTCCTGTTGGGTGTGACCGTGTGCTATATTGTTTGTTACAATGTAGGTTCTGTCATCATCCTAATCCTCTCCTGTTGGGTGTGACCGTGTGCTATTGTTTGTTACAATGTAGGTTCTGTCATCATTCTAATCCTCTCCTGTCCATTCACTGTTGGGTGTGACCGTGTGCTATTGTTTGTTACAATGTAGGTTCTGTCATCATTCTAATCCTCTCCTGTTGGGTGTGACCGTGTGCTATTGTTTGTTACAATGTAGGTTCTGTCCTCATTCTAATCCTCTCCTGTTGGGTGTGACCGTGTGCTATTGTTTGTTACAATGTAGGTTCTGTCATCATTCTAATCCTCTCCTGTTGGGTGTGACCGTGTGCTATTGTTTGTTACAATGTAGGTTCTGTCATCATTCTAATCCTCTCCTGTTGGGTGTGACCGTGTGCTATTGTTTGTTACAATGTAGGTTCTGTCATCATTCTAATCCTCTCCTGTTGGGTGTGACCGTGTGCTATTGTTTGTTACAATGTAGGTTCTGTCATCATTCTAATCCTCTCCTGTTGGGTGTGACCGTGTGCTATTGTTTGTTACAATGTAGGTTCTGTCATCATTCTAATCCTCTCCTGTTGGGTGTGACCGTGTGCTATTGTTTGTTACAATGTAGGTTCTGTCATCATTCTAATCCTCTCCTGTTGGGTGTGACCGTGTGCTATTGTTTGTTACAATGTAGGTTCTGTCATCATTCTAATCCTCTCCTGTTGGGTGTGACCGTGTGCTATATTGTTTGTTACAATGTAGGTTCTGTCATCATTCTAATCCTCTCCTGTTGGGTTTGACCGTGTGCTATTGTTTGTTACAATGTAGGTTCTGTCATCATTCTAATCCTCTCCTGTTGGGTGTGACCGTGTGCTATTGTTTGTTACAATGTAGGTTCTGTCATCATTCTAATCCTCTCCTGTTGGGTGTGACCGTGTGCTATTGTTTGTTACAATGTAGGTTCTGTCATCATTCTAATCCTCTCCTGGGCCCCGTTGCAGAAAGAGATACAATCGATTGTAAGTTGCAATTAATCGTAAGTCAGATCACGTGTTCTAGATGCGCAAATCTGATTGGTTGAAACGCGTACATTTTCTGACTTACGATCAATCGTAACTTACAATCGATTGTATCTCTTTCTGCAACGGGGCCTTGGTCCTATATTCCTGAATTAGTTCCTTGCTGGGTGTATCTTTTATGTGCAGTTTATTGAGCAACACACAGTTTTCCTAGTCCCCGACTAGGGTCAACTGGGTAAGCCTTAGGTAGCCACTAAGTTAGCCGTAGTTAGCAACTTAAAGATCTTGCCTATAATTCTTAGCCGCGTCATCCAACATAGACTTAGCAAGGAACTAAGCTAGCAGGCTTTCATGAATATGGGCCCTGGGGGGTGTTTCACAAAGATCCTAAGTTGAACTTACATGTAACTCTAAGTTGGACTTAAAGGGACAGGTACACTTTTACAAAACGTCTGAACAGCTTTCAGTTGACGGATGGGGATCAATGTAACACGCAAAAAAATAAATCAGAGCGAACAGCCCTCTAATTTGGATTCTACGAATGAAAAACGAATGCGTCCCTCCATTTCAACTATATATCGGTCAATAAAGGAGTTCAACTGATTTAGCATAATATTACAACAATATAGTACTAATTCTCGTAAAGGTATTGTGAAGCCGACATAAAGAATATAATTACATGTAGTCAGTTTAAGCGATGTTTGGGTATTTTGCTTGGTAAACGCTCACACATTAGTACTTATGCGCGGGTCACGTAGGGGTCATGCATACCGATCTGGCACTCCGTGAAATCTATGTACGAACTTACTCACCGGCCGAAATTACGTATGTACCTAATTAACCGACGTCCCTCAGTTTATTCAGTTTTAGGTCTATAACTCCACGAAAAAGAGATTTCAAGCCCTAATTTTTTCAGGCATGCTATTAAATGACATTTCCTTTCATATAAGACAATAACCTCGCAACTTTTGAATTTTGGCTTGCAAAAGTGGATCTCTCCCTTTAACAAGTATGGAAAGCCAATAGTTTCTTAGAAACAAAATGAAAAGTCCTTTTAAAAGGCATAAAATGTTGTTTCAAATCATTAATATTTTTCTATTATCAATTAACAGATTTCATGTTCTTCATGTAAAATTAATGAAAAGTCTAAAATACTTGCATTTTTGCTTTTGAATATTTTATTCCAAGGCTACAAATAGCTTTCCATACTTTGCAAGTCCAACTTAGAGTTAAGTTCAACTTAAGATCTTTGTGAAACACCCCCTGTACTATCTCCTATTTCATATGATCATATTAATCCACTTGGTGTGTGGTATTTTCCTTTACAAAGTGCTTGCATCATTTTAATCTACTTTGGAACATGTGCTATTTCCATTTTTTTAAGTTCTTACACTATTTTAGTCCACATAACAGTGTGCTACATGTACATGTAGTTCATTTTCAAACATCTTACTAAAACATATTAATCCACAATGTTTTACAATGAGCTATCTTTTTTTCAAGTACCCTGCATTATTTTAATGTGTGCTTGTTTCTATTCAAAGTTGTTTTAAAAACATATTAACAAATATTTAGCTTCATTTTCTACATGTAAAATAAGTTCTTTCATTTGAATTGTATTGAAAGTGTACTGTGTCCTTCCCTGACATAATGCTGTTCAAAGTACTTCCGGGTCAATTCCAAGAAAAGCATCACAGTGTAATACCAACAATTCACCCCTTTGCTATTAAATCCTGCATGTAATGTATGGCTACTTACAATAATGAGAACATGAATATTTTAAGGATTCAAATATTTCAATGCTAAAGGGTTATTTTGTTGACATTACACAGTGAAACGTTTATTTTTTATTTTATTTATTTATTTAAAAAAAATATATATATTTTGTTGGGGGGGGGGGGGGACCACACTAAGTCGTATTTCTCTATGTTTTAATACTCTTGAATGTGCTATACTTCTTATTCTTCATTGAATGTGCATGGGTAATGTCCTGTTGTCAGAATTATGTTCTTATTTGTAACCTTCATGCATTGGCGTAGCGTGGTCAAACTATTTTATTTATTATTTTATTTATTTATTTATTTTTTTTTTTGGGGGGGGGGAGGGACCACACTAAGTCGTATTTCTCTATTTTTTCACAGATTTTACCCCAATTTTGTATTGTTTTATCTTATTATTGGGGCACATGCCAACAAACCCCCCCCCCCCCCTCCCCTGGTGCTACGCCACTGCTTGCATGCTGTAAATGTTGTGTTTTTGCTCATTACGAAGAATATTTGAAAATAACAACAGTATTTTGTTTATGTTTGCATTTCTTTTGCATTAGTTTGTTCTAATCCATTCTGGGAATGTTTCCTTTTTCATGCATACAAAATCATTCAGTCACATGTATAGTTAGGTCTCACTTTAAGTTCAACTTACTTAGGATCTTTGTGAAACACCCCCCTGGTATAATCTTTCTGGGCAGTTCCATATTGGCATTGAACATTGTATCTCTAGTAGTGCTGTAGTGAATGGTAAAGGACATTCGGAGCATTACCGTGTTCAATTTCACGGTTTTCGGTTACTCATCGGTGCCGTGAATAAAGATATGCCAAGAATATTCATCAGTTATGATTGAGTTATGATGAGGTTTCCTTGTGTCAATTTTGTTTCAATATCACTTAAATTTTATGGATAAAAATATTTTTTAGGGGCCAGATTTCTACTATAAATCCGGAAAACGCGCCTAGACACAAGTTTGCATCATTTGAAAGGGACAAATTCCAGACGGAAATGTAAACGTTTATCCGAAAGGTAACACGGGTTTACCCACGATGGTTACTGGTTTCACAAATCAGCATTCCACTACAGCACTTATCTCTCCATAAACTGGGATCTATTTCTTAAAACTTTTGCAATTGATGTAAGTGTCCATCTATAATTGTAAATACCATGCATCCTGAATGCTGATTGGCTGTTGACCTACATTTACAAATGTCCTACAGTGGAACCTCCTTATAACGAGCTCTGTACTAGCGAGGTACCTGATAAAGTGAGGTAATTTCACAGGTCCAGGTTCTATGTATTTTATTGTTTTTAAGCCTTGATACATCAAAGAGGCCCGATAGGATATAAATAGCTAAATTTAATGTACCCAAGGTGCTTGTTATAATGAAGTTTAATTGGACATTTATACAACAATTTAATAACATTTTATGAAACGGGGCACTGAATGAACAAAAATGCTGTTTGGTTATCTGCAGAGCTAAACACATTTTTTAGATTTTTTTTTTTAGAGAATTAATGTGTGTTTGTTCTCGTCTCTAATTTCCACAGCAATTGACAGGATATGAGGGCAACTGAAAACTCGCACGAGAACCGATGGTCTTAATCTACTCCAAAAGCTAAAAGACAGGATATGAAGGCCGCTGAAGATTCACACGAGAACCACGGTCTTTATCTCCTCCAAGAAGGACTTGATTCACATGGTAATGACAGGGATACTGCCGTCTGAAAAGCTTCAACCTGTTCGAAACGTCGAGCCCCTCCTACCACCCACCCTCTCCTTTCAATAATTATACCAGCGCTGTAGCTCTTATTAGGAGCCCCTCCTACCACCCACCCTCTCCTTACAATAATTATACCAGCGCTGTAGCTCTTATTCAAACGTCGAGCCCCTCCTACCACCCACCCTCTCCTTTCAATAATTATACCAGCGCTGTAGCTCTTATTAGGAGCCCCTCCTACCACCCACCCTCTCCTTACAATAATTATACCAGCGCTGTAGCTCTTATTAGGAGCCCCTCCTACCACCCACCCTCTCCTTTCAATAATTATACCAGCGCTGTAGCTCTTATTAGGAGCCCCTCCTACCACCCACCCTCTCCTTACAATAATTATACCAGCGCTGTAGCTCTTATTAGGAGCCCCTCCTACCACCCACCCTCTCCTTACAATAATTATACCAGCGCTGTAGCTCTTATTAGGAGCCCCTCCTACCACCCACCCTCTCCTTACAATAACTATACCAGTGCTGTAGCTCTTATTAGGAGCCCCTCCTACCACCCACCCTCTCCTTTCAATAATTATACCAGCGCTGTAGCTCTTATTCAAACGTCGAGCCCCTCCTACCACCCACCCTCTCCTTTCAATAACTATACCAGCGCTGTAGCTCTTAATAGAACTACAAGCTCAAGAAAGAAAACCATCAGTCCTTTCCAGGACTATCCTAGAAAGAATAATAATAGAAATAATATACTTGATTTATATAGCACCTAATATGTTTGATAAGGGTCTCTGAGCGATAAATGTTAACAGTCCTTCTCAGGACTCTCCAATCCTCCCTTCTCACACAGCGCAACCGCAGTCGACTATATATCTACATGAATGAGGTAAATCGCTGATTGTATAATTGTGTAGCAAATCAAATCCAACCAGTCGTATTCTGTATTCTGCCTTTTTAGAAAGCGCCCTCTTGTGTTATAATGGCTCTTTTTGAATTATAACAGGCTTTTTACTTAGTCGTTTGTAATTTTGTATACCTTTCGAGCATGGTGGAGTTAGTTTATAATGTTACTGTCCAGGTTTAGTTACTAAAGTTCAGCCTTACCAAAACTAAACTACCCCTTTAAAGGGATCTAGTAATATTGTCAAAGTCCTCAAAACTTACTTGGAAATATGGCAGTACCCACTTACCTTGTTGTATTCATATTACCACTTGAAGTATGGAACAGTTTGGGTTAGTGCAAATTACCTTTTCTAAAAAGATATTTATAATTGAAGTGTCCAGATTTTTAATTATCCACTGGAAAGATATAACTGTGTACAACGTCAGTGCAATGAGCGGGCACATATCACTTGGCATTTTGCTCATTTCTTTGCCATATGTGACCTTACACCACAAAACAACCATTATGTCGCCGATATAGTTTCTCTATTATTAGCTTGAAATAGTCAAATTTGGTTAAAAATATGAAATTCAGGATTTTAGTAATTCCTGACTGAGACGATTCTAATTTACTTTCTATGAAATTTTGATTGTCAGAAATCATGTTTAAGTACATTTTTTCATCAAATATGATCAGATTACAGCGCTTGAATGGACGCCGGTCTTTGAAGTGGCCCGTTTCTCCGTTGTTTTAAAACTGCTTCAGCCATTTTCCACATCTTTGGCGCTCATTTTCAGAGGGTTTGCCTTGTCTGAATATGACAAATTATATACCATTTTAAAGTTAATGAATTCTACTGTAATGTCATGTGAAAATCAGCATAATAATTTTCCCCGACTTATTGGGTGTTTTGTGGTGTAAGGTCACATAATGTCCATTGTATAATATCCATAACATACATTTTTCACACATTACTCAGTGGACATATCAGATCACAATACACAACTGATTAACCATTCATCAAGTTGTGCATGTGTCAACATAGTTACTATACCTCGCACAAAAAGTTCCGCAATCGAGGTTTGCACATTAATAACTTTTTTATTACGCTATTACCATTCATAAATTTGGTATCATTGGAAAGCGTGAATCCTCCTCTTTACATTGATATAACATTTGCTATGAATATTTTTATCATGGCATGTGCATTGCATCCAAATGTAGGGCAAAGTCAAAAGTGAAATGTTGCAAAATGCACTGATTTTGTCAACAGAGTGCCTTCCTTGGCTTGAATGGGGGTGAGGTGGTCATGCATTCAAGCCACGTTTTAATCTTCAAACAAAAGGAAGGCACACTATTGACAAAATCAGTGCATTTTGCAACATTTCATTTTTTACTTTGCCCTACATTCGGATGTAATGCACATTCCATGATAAAATATCCATAGCAAATGTTATATCAATGAAAAGAGGAGGATTCACGCTTTCCAATGATACCAAATTTATGAATGGTAATAACGTAATAGGCATTCAAGCCACATTTTAATCTTCAAACAAAAGGAAGGCCCTTTGTTGACAGAATCAGTGCATTTTGCAACATTTCACTTTTGACTTTGCCCTACATTTGGATGCAATGCACATTCCATAATGAAATACTCATATCAAATGTTATATCAATGTAAAGGGGAGAATTCACGCTTTCCAATGATACCAAATTTATCAATGGTAATAACCTAATAGAAAAGTTATTAATGTGCAAACCTCGATTGCGGAACTTTTTGTGCGAAGTATAGATCCCTTCAAGGGTTTCTAGAGCAAGATAGACCAAATATCTTTAAAGGTTTTGGGTTCCTTATGAAAGTGTGACATGCATTCCGTGGCTGAATATATCATGTGAATGATAAATATAAATTATTTAATGTATATAGTATAACTTTGTATCAATTAATGTAAAGAAGGAAAAAAAACAGCAATTGCTTAGTGATGAATTTCAATTTGCGTTACTATTGAACAAAATTTGTGAGAAACATCCCAAACAAAAATATAACCAAGCAATTGCTGTTTTTTTGCATATTCAGTCAAACCTGGCTATAGCAGCCTACCTGCCTATAGTGGCCACTAAGGGGCCATCTACAAAGTATGTACGCAATTTTTTGTCCGAAATTGACCCCACTCCCCCCTGGATGCACTTTGTTTTGCATGTGGTTGAATGCAGCATACGCATCAGCGTGAACCCCCCCATCCCCCCCTCTTGTGCGTACATACTTTGTAGATGGCCCCTAAACATGATCCCAGAGAAGAAATGGAACCTGTCTATAGAGGTCACCTGTCTACAGTGGCCACATTTCTTACTTCCCTTCGGTGGTCACTATACACAGGTTTGACTGTAGTTTGTTTGTATAGTGTAGGTACAATAAAGGAGCCTGTTGATAGACTGCACTGTGGTTTTCCTTGTCTAAGACGCGTACTGTGCTTTGTATAGACCAATCGGGTTTCAAGTCTACGTCTGCCATAACTGGGGGGGCTTCAACCCTGGGAGGGGGGGGGGGGGGGCACTCATGTATAATGTAAGACAGGTATGTGCCGCTTAAAAGACCCCCATTTTCACACCCGATTGCCACTCTCAAGATACCCAATTTTCAAAAATTCTAGTCAGCTCCTTGGACCACCATTTGAGGGTTCCGTAGGTCTTTAGTAGCTTCAAGTTCATGTAATTTGCGATTTTATTCTGCTTCTTAGACCCCTTAACTCCTGTTTCAGGGTTTTTGTAGCTCCAAAGACCCTATATTTTGTGCTTGTAGTCAGACCCCGATTTCAGATCTTAGAACCACACTGATATTTAGGAGACAATAATACACCTGACATGTTGCATAACGGTTAAAACCTGTTTACATTATCTTTTGTAGTACTCTTGGAAGCCCTCCAGTTATGGTCCTATGGACTTGAAATCAAATTGGTCTATAGAGATCCGTTTATCTATGGACCAGAAAGCTGAAACTGAATTTTCGGTTTTGTCTATAGCCCACACCGGACGAAAAGAGAAAATAATAAAAAAAATCTTCATGCTTAGTTGAGAGTCCGGTGACTGTGTGCTATAGATAACAGAGGGGCTTTCAGTTTCAGCTTTCTGGCGCACGGATATCGGGATCTGGATCTTTACAAAGCACAGTAAGCGCCTTTAGGAGTGGTCACACTGAACACGAATCCCCACGAATAGACCCACGAATGCAGTACGAATTGGTACAAATCTATGGCAAGCCGTTTTAACATCTATTCCTATTTCTTGATATCAATAATTGAATTATTGATATCAGTTTATTTCTTGATATCAAGAATTACCAATACCGAAAAGTATTTCTTGATATCGAGAATGCATTTCTTGATATCAAGAAATCAAATTCTTGATATCAAGAAATAGGAATAAATGTTAAAAACGGCTTGCCATTGATTTGTACCAATTCGTACTGCATTCGTGGGTCTATTCGTGGGGATTCGTGTTCAGTGTGACCACTCCTTTAGACAAGGCACATTCTATTCAACAAGCTTGCTAAATTATATCATCTTATATGAGACATATCAAGTGCCATATTGAAAAGCAAATATAAGAAAGCAAATTTAAAAATTGTCACAGATTATGTAGTTTCTTTTGAAACTCTGAAAGGAAATACAAACATGCTTGTACATTGAAATAGGAATAAAGAAATTATAATGACAGATCAATTAAATTACTGTTTTCTTGTATTGTTCTTTCTTTTGTTTATGCAAGTAGAGTAATCTAAGCTTAATTGGATAACATGCTTTTGCAAAGTATACTTTACACAATTAAATTGTGAACATTCATTCATTCACTATACATTTATTTACTCATTCGTTATACATTCATTTAATCAGTCATTCATCCATCCATCCATCCATCCATCCATCCATCCATCCATTCATTTATTCATTCATTCATTCACTCATTCATTATTCAATGCATTCATTCACTCATTCTGCCATGCATTCATTCATTTGCTCCACTACATCAATGTGTAAATTGTAATTGTTTTAATTTGATAAACATTTTACATTAATTTATTAAAAGTATCTCGATGTACAATGTATGCTACATGTATGTCTAAAAATAGAAAATCAATCTTTCCATTATATATATAAATATTTCTGTAGAAAATACATAAAACATATGAAAGTATAAAAAGGGCATCATACACAGTCTAATCCACATTCATAAAGAGACAACAGGGTCTTCCTAAGCTAAAGGTATACACTGTGGAACCTCGTTATAAAGAGGCCGGATATAACAAAACCCTCGTATAACAAGGTAATACAGTTGAACCTCGTAAAGATCTCTGATATAACCAAACCCTCGTATAACAAGGTAATACAGTGGAACCTCGTTATAAAAAGGTCGGATATAACAAAACCCTTGTATAACAAGGTAATACAGTTGAACCTCGTAAAGATCTCTGATATAACAAAACCCTCGTATAACAAGGTCATTTTGCTGGTCCCAGCTCTTTATATTGCTTTCCTTGTTTTACCCTGATATAATGAGAAACCTGACATAAAGGTAATTTTCATGGTCCCAAGGACCTCATTATAATGAGGCTCCACTGTATATTCTTTGCACATACAGTATGATGACATAAATGGTACCCTGGGGTACCAAACGAATATCCGCCATTTTGTTTAATTATTTATTTATTTTTTAGGGCTGTACCAGGGTATAGCGTGCATACAATCGCGCGCTGCACTGCATACACAACGCAATACGGTTGTGCTTCGAGTGGACACAAGATGGCGCTACACAACGCGGTACCCCGGGGTACAACGGTACCCCGGAGTACCGCGTGTGTCATCATATATATGATTCAATTTATCTCTCGGCTTACAAATATTGCCACTCTCCTAGAAAAATGTTATTACATTTATGACATACTGTACATGTACTAACTACAACATATAGATTTGTATTGAAAGTAACCACAAAACTTACTTAGAACTCTAGTGGTTTTCCTATTTCAAAAACAGATTTTGGAGTTCAAATTGGCAACTTTGTGGCAAAGTCAATTCATATTATTTTGTCTGAAATTGTAATTACTAAACATTTTCCACCTATTTTTATGTCATTAAAAGGTAGAACAAAATTAGGAGTTGCCAATTTGTAGAGGAAAATAATGATCAATTTTGCCTTTAAAAAGCTCTCGTCCTTGATGGGTTAAGCCCGGCGCAGATAGAGCCGAATTGACAGGACTGAAAATAGTGACATTTGGTCCAATTGCATTGATAACAGTCACATTTTGTCCTATGATGTTATATTGCTTTAAAACGGCGACATTTGCTCTTATTAACTCACATATTGCTTCAAAAAGTAACAGTTGATTATTATTGCTTTAAAAATAGTGACGATTGTTTTAAATATTATATTTTAAAAACAATATTAAATTATGTATTTCAAAAACAGTACATTATGTTTGCTCTTGTGCCATTGAAAGATAGCAACATTTACCCTGCAACAAAATATCAGTCAATGACTATTCCACAACAAATTCACCATGGCGTTGGAGATATTTGAGACCGGCTATAGCAGAACCCGGCACCTGTCGGTAATTCATGTTTTGAATAAATGGGCATTTTAAGTTCACAAAATGTGTGTAAAAGACCTACATGTATGATTGTAAAATTGAAACAATCATATCTTCGCCAATTATTGACCAATTAGTTAGAACAAACCATCAAATGAAAGCTTGTGATGAGGCCTTTGTAAATATGAAAATCTACATTTTAGAGTTGATACAGGGCCCATCAGGTTCATGTAGGCAATGGGTTAACCTGTTCCCGACTAGATATTGCAATCCCCATAGAGTTAATACAGGCCCCACCAGGTTCATGTAGGCAATGGGTTAACCTGTTCCCTACTAGATATTGCAATCCCCATAGAGTTAATACAGGCCCCACCTGGTTCATGTAGGCAATGGGTTAACCTGTTCCCTACTAGATGTTGCAATCCCCATAGAGTTGATAAAGGCCCACTAGATTCTCGTAGGTAATGGGTTAGGTGAGTTGACATGTCCGTTTCTGGAACAGTTCTCGTAGGTAATGGGTTAGGTGAGTTGACATGTCCGTTTCTGGAACAGTTCTCGTAGGTAATGGGTTAGGTGAGTTGACATGTCCGTTTCTGGAACAGTTCTCGTAGGTAATGGGTTAGGTGAGTTGACATGTCCGTTTCTGGAACAGTTCTCGTAGGTAATGGGTTAGGTGAGTTGACATGTCCGTTTCTGGAACAGTTCTCGTAGGTAATGGGTTAGGTGAGTTGACATGTCCGTTTCTGGAACAGTTCTCGTAGGTAATGGGTTAGGTAAGTTGACATGTCCGTTTCTGGAACAGTTCTCGTAGGTAATGGGTTAGGTGAGTTGACATGTCCGTTTCTGGAACAGTTCTCGTAGGTAATGGGTTAGGTGAGTTGACATGTCCGTTTCTGGAGCAGTTCTCGTAGGTAATGGGTTAGGTAAGTTGACATGTCCGTTTCTGGAACAGTTCTCGTAGGTAATGGGTTAGGTGAGTTGACATGCCCGTTTCTGGAACAGTTCTCGTAGGTAATGGGTTAGGTGAGTTGACATGTCCGTTTCTGGAACAGTTCTCGTAGGTAATGGGTTAGGTGAGTTGACATGTCCGTTTCTGGAACAGTTCTCGTAGGTAATGGGTTAGGTGAGTTGACATGTCCGTTTCTGGAACAGTTCTCGTAGGTAATGGGTTAGGTGAGTTGACATGCCCGTTTCTGGAACAGCTCTCGTAGGTAATGGGTTAGGTGAGTTGACATGTCCGTTTCTGGAACAGTTCTCGTAGGTAATGGGTTAGGTGAGTTGACATGTCCGTTTCTGGAACAGTTCTCATAGGTAATGGGTTAGGTGAGTTGACATGTCCGTTTCTGGAACAGTTCTCGTAGGTAATGGGTTAGGTGAGTTGACATGTCCGTTTCTGGAACAGTTCTCGTAGGTAATGGGTTAGGTGAGTGGACATGTCCGTTTCTGGAACAGTTCTCGTAGGTAATGGGTTAGGTGAGTGGACATGTCCGTTTCTGGAACAGCTCTCTGTCGAGTTTACACAGTTGTTCCAAGAATCCATCGTTTGGTCCGATCTCTCGCTTTTCTCTGACGAACTTCGTGGCTTCTTTTGCGGTCATTCCTCGTCGCATCATCAGGTAAGCTATGGCAACTGTGGGCGAACGACTGAAGCCAACAACACAGTGGATTAGCACTCTACCTGTAAAGCACAAACAAATATCAAGTATAAGGTCATAGGTCAGGAGGTCAGAGGTTAAAGGCTAAATTTTGTGGCTTCTTTTGCCATCATTCCTCGTCGCATCATCAGGTAAGCTATGGCAATTGTGGGCAAACGACTGAAGCCAACAACACAGTGGATTAACACTCAACCTGTGAAAGATCATAACAATAACATAATAATGCAGGGTTCATACATTTATTTTCAAATCATATTCCATGACTTTCCATGACCATATTACAGCAAGAATTCCATGACTTTTCCATGACTTTTCAAGAAATAATATTATGTAAACAACTCTTTGACATCTGTCAGTAATTTTTGTCCCACAATAAGTTTTACAAATGATGATATTTTCCCCCCTGCAGTAATATATTTAATTCCATGACTTTCCATGATATCATTTTACAATTCCCCCGACTTTCAAGGCCTGGAAAACAAACAAGTAAATTCCATGACTTTTCAGGATTTCCAGGCCCTGTGTGAACCCTGTAATGAATATATTTATTATAGTTGCACAATATATCCATCTAATAAGGTGCTAAAATCGCATGAGAAAGGACAGTATGTACAGAGAAAGGGGTACATAATAATCGTGTAAAGCGGTATGATCCACACGGGATTAGCGCTATATAAATAACTGTTATTATTTATTATTATTATTATTATCCACGTACCTTTAGAATTTAAGGTGCTCAAATCGCATGAGAATTAAAGGATAGTAAAGAGAAAGGTGCAACAGACAATGAGGAAGAAGGAGGCAGTACTTGAGATGAAGAGAAGAAAGAAGGTCTACGTAAAGCCAAATAACACTTATTGGGAAAATTACAGAAAATATCAAAGATTCACAGAAGGTGGATTAAGATATGCTTATATTCAGGAAATACCAAAATCCTAAATCTAATATTTTGAACAAAATTTGACTATTTTAGCTAATAAAAGAGAAACTACCACAGCGACATAACGGTCGTTTTGTAAGTAACATACCATCTTCGTGTGCAAGAGCACTATCGATGAACTGCGCAGTGGTGTCAAAGTGGGCACTCAGATCAGATTCCTCAACGTCCTGCACCTTTAGTCCACAGAATTTGATGCCCACTTTCTAGTATAAATAAAATGATAACAATTAAAAAGTGAACATTTTATTCCTTAAACTAGATGGATCTTCGACTGCGCGCAGTCAAAAATGATGCCTCCGCCATTACGTGATTTATTTATATCAAGCCCAAATCACCATACACTGAATTAATTCTGTCAACTCAATTTTGATGGTAATCTGTCTATCAGATCTTGACGTATCACAATTATGAGCTATAAGTGACCTTGACCTTTGCCCTCATGACCCCAAAATATATTGACCACAATTGCTCCCTAAGATACATTCAGGTACCAAGTTGGATTGAAATCTGACAAATGTTGATTTCCAATTACAAGCTATTTTTACATACATAATGAGCCCTGTGACCTTTGACCTCATGACCCCAAAATCTAATCAGTTCATTCATGGCTCCCCAAGAAACATGCATGTACCATGTTTGGTCAGAATCCATCAATTGGTTCTTGAGATAATGCTATCACAAGCTATTTTTGCATATATAATGAGCTCTGTGACCTTTGACCTCATGACCCCAAAATCTAATCAGAACATCGGCCTCTCAAGATACATACATGTACCAAGTTTGGTCAGAATCCGACAATCCGTTCTTGAGATAACGCGATCACGAGAACGGGACGTACGGACGGACAACCCGAAAACGTGATTTAATTAAGGTAGACAAACCCCCCTGATGAGCAGAAATGTGACAGTCCAACGTACCACTTTCTAGTTCTAGTTCTAGTTCTAGTTCTAGTTCTATGGTAATGCTCATCAACGCCTGTTCAGCATCTAGATGAGGGTAAAGTTCCTGAAAAGGGGAACTAAATAGTTTCAAGAGCCACCTTGAACTGCTCCAAAGAAGGCAGTTCAACGATGTTCTGAGGTAGCTCATCCCAGTCCTTAAGTGTCCTGGGGAAATAACTAAATTTATAAGTGTCCATTGAAGAGCCTAGTCTCATATATCGTTGTTGTTGTCTCCTCTGTGATGTTCGCTCCCTTGGTTTGATGTAATCCAGTATCGGAATCGCAATTATGTTATTTGCTATCCTCAACTGTTGCTACAGTGGAACCTCTTTATAACGAGCTCTGTTAATTACAACGAGTTACCTGATATAGCGAGGTAAGTGCACATGTCCAGGTTTGAAGTATTTTATCATTTGTGACCAGCTATAGCAAAACCCGGCACTTGTCGGTAATTCATGTTTTGAAGAAATGGGCATTTTAAGTTCACACAATGTGTGCAAAAGACTTATGATTGTAAAATTGAAACAATCATACCTTCGCCAATTATTGACCAATTAGTTAGAACAAAGGATCAAATGAAAGCTTGTGATGAGGCCTTTATAATGGTATGAAAATCTACATTTTGGTTTTTACCGACAATTGCCGGGTTTTGCTATTCTGCCCTCCCAAGGAAAAAAGCAGTATCTGACATTTTTGTTGATTTTCACTTTTTTGTAGAAAAATACTCAATAAACAATGCTCTTTCATGTGATACATTCAGTTTTCTGAAAAAAATTTGGAAACACCATTTTTTCCCAACCCTCAAACGCAGTATCTACAGTCAACCTCCACTTTCCCCAAGGAAAAAAGCAGTATCTACACAGCTAGTCTCGCCACAAGACAAACCAATTATTTATAAGCAGACAATATGAATAATGCGCATTTATAATAATTATATCTTGTATGACCAAATTTCACTACTTATATGAATTGCGAAGCACCAAATATTGAAGCAAATTTAACATATAAGTGCATTTTGCAATACGACCAACATTCTTCTATAAAGCGCAGAGTTTGTGACAAAGGCTATTCAAGTATGCATGAAAGTGCGTGTACCTCTGCCACATTCACACAATGCACAGACTGACTGCGCACGGCATATGATGCTGTGCATGCAGTGTGTTAATGGCATGTGATTTTAACGCATACATACATGCAATTGAGTCATGTATGTACAGTAATGCAGTCCTAATCTTCTACTAAATTAAGCTCTTCACTGCCAGCATGGATTAGTAAGAATTGTTTTATCCATAACATAAGGCATAATTCATCACCCTCCAAATTTCTATGTAGATACTGCGTTTTTGCTTGGGGAAATCGATCACGCACCGTGTTGGGAGCATGTAACATGCATTATTCCATATTTAAAGTAACTTAAGACTTGATAAGAGAGGGCGCTCTTTATCATTTCAAAGTTTTGTTTTAACTCTAACTTATACACTTTTATAACAAATGTATAAACAATAATTTTTGCATGGTTAATGAATACAATTCATGCTTCGTATTTTCTTTCATTGCGGAAATATGGGCCAATAAGTCCCTTTTTAAAGAAAAGTGTGACTCGCCTAGAGAGGGCGCTTTTTAATTAATCAAACTTTTTTCCCTTTAAAGTATGTTAATAGTACATACAGAATATATCCGAAACATTTTCGATTGTTTTATCCATAACATAAGGCATAATTTAACACCCTCCGAATTTCTATGTAGATACTGCTTTTTTCCTTGGGGAAATCGGTCACGAACCATGGATTTTCCCAAAGTATCTACATTTTCATGACAATCTCAAAATTAAATGGAAAATTCAATTGTTCATGTATGAAGAAAAATAGACACCTATATAGCCTTTAATCACACACTTAAGATATCTTCACAAGTTTATTATTTCCGAGCGGCTGTGGCAAAAACACAAAAGGGTCAATATCTCAGTTCCTAGAAAACGCTGAATCGTGTAGATACTGCCTTTTTCCTTGGGACGGCAGTATAGCCGCTCACATTTGATGACATAAATGGTACCCTGGGGTACCAAACGAAAATCCGCCATGTTGTTTAATTATTGATTTATTTTTTAGGGCTGTACCGGGGTATAGCATGCATACAAGCGCGCGCTGCACTGCATGCACAACGCAATACGGTTGTACTTCGAGTGGACACAAAATGGCGCTACACAACGCGGGATACCGGTGGCTGTACCGGGGTATAGCATGCATACAAGCGCGCGCTGCACTGCATGCACAACGCAATACGGTTGTACTTCGAGTGGACACAAGATGGCGCTATACACAACGCGGGATACCGGTGTACAACGGTACCCCGGGGTACTGCGTGTGTCATCATTTTTAAGCCCTGATACAACGAGATATCTGATATAACGAGGTAAACTCAATGGACCCAAGGTGCTGTTATAATGAGGTTTCACTGTATGGTATGGGTACTACACATCAGCACTGTGTGGTATGGGTACTACACATCAGCACTGTGTGGTATGGGTACTACACATCAGCACTGTATGGTATGGGTACTACACATCAGCACTGTATGGTATGGGTACTACACATCAGCACTGTATGGTATGGGTACTACACATCAGCACTGTATGGTATGGGTACTACACATCAGCACTGTATGGTATGGGTACTACACATCAGCACTGTATGGTATGGGTACTACACATCAGCACTGTGTGGTATGGGTACTACACATCAGCACTGTATGGTATGGGTACTACACATCAGCACTGTATGGTATGGGTACTACACATCAGCACTGTATGGTATGGGTACTACACATCAGCACTGTATGGTATGGGTACTACACACATCAGCACTGTATGGTATGGGTACTACACATCAGCACTGTATGGTATGGGTACTACACATCAGCACTGTATGGTATGGGTACTACACATCAGCACTGTATGGTATGGGTACTACACATCAGCACTGTATGGTATGGGTACTACACATCAGCACTGTATGGTATGGGTACTACACATCAGCACTGTATGGTATGGGTACTACACATCAGCACTGTATGGTATGGGTACTACACATCAGCACTGTATGGTATGGGTACTACACATCAGCACTGTATGGTATGGGTACTACACATCAGCACTGTATGGTATGGGTACTACACATCAGCACTGTATGGTATGGGTACTACACATCAGCACTGTATGGTATGGGTACTACACATCAGCACTGTATGGTATGGGTACTACACATCAGCACTGTATGGTATGGGTACTACACATCAGCACTGTATGGTATGGGTACTACACATCAGCACTGTATGGTATGGGTACTACACATCAGCACTGTATGGTATGGGTACTACACATCAGCACTGTATGGTATGGGTACTACACATCAGCACTGTATGGTATGGGTACTACACATCAGCACTGTATGGTATGGGTACTCAGCACTGTATGGTATGGGTACTACACATCAGCACTGTATGGTATGGGTACTACACATCAGCACTGTATGGTATGGGTACTACACAGCAGCACTGTATGGTATGGGTACTACACAGCAGCACTGTATGGTATGGGTACTACACAGCAGCATTGTATGGTATGGGTACTACACAGCAGCACTGTATGGTATGGGTACTACACAGCAGCACTGTATGGTATGGGTACTACACAGCAGCACTGTATGGTATGGGTACTACACAGCAGCACTGTATGGTATGGGTACTACACAGCAGCACTGTATGGTATGGGTACTACACATCAGCACTGTATGGTATGGGTACTACACATCAGCACTGTATGGTATGGGTACTACACATCAGCACTGTATGGTATGGGTACTACACATCAGCACTGTATGGTATGGGTACTACACATCAGCACTGTTTGGTATGGGTACTACACATCAGCACTGTATGGTATGGGTACTACACATCAGCACTGTATGGTATGGGTACTACACATCAGCACTGTATGGTATGGGTACTACACATCAGCACTGTATGGTATGGGTACTACACATCAGCACTGTATGGTATGGGTACTACACATCAGCACTGTATGGTATGGGTACTACACATCAGCACTGTATGGTATGGGTACTACACATCAGCACTGTATGGTATGGGTACTACACATCAGCACTGTATGGTATGGGTACTACACATCAGCACTGTATGGTATGGGTACTACACATCAGCACTGTATGGTATGGGTACTACACATCAGCACTGTATGGTATGGGTACTACACATCCCCAGGTAGCAAGCCAACGTTGGACCAACGTCGGAAACTTGCAAACTCGTTGGAACTCGTTGGACGTTGGACAATCTCGTTGGATCAACGTTGGACCAACATCGGTAACTCGCAGTGAAAAAGAAGTTGGACAATCTCGTTGGACCAACGTTGGACCAACATCGGTAACTCGCAGTGAAATGTACGTTGGACAATCTCGTTGGACCAACGTTGGATCAACATCGTTAACTCGCAGTGAAATAGACGTTGGACAATTTTGTTGGACTAACGTTGGATCAACATCGGTAACTCGCAGTGAAAAAGACATTGGACAATCTCGTTGGACCAACGTTGGACCAACATCGGTAACTCGCAGTGAAAAAGACGTTGGACAATCTTGTTGGACCAACATTGGACCAACATCGGTAACTCGCAGTGAAATGGACGTTGGACAATCTTGTTGGACCAATGTTGGATCAACATCGGTAACTCGCAGTGAAAAAGACGTTGGACAATCTCGTTGGACCAACGTTGGACCAACATCGGTAACTCGCAGTGAAAAAGACGTTGGACAATCTCGTTGGACCAACATCGGTAACTCGCAGTGAAATGGATGTTGGACAATCTTGTTGGACCAACGTTGGACCAACATCGGTAACTCGCAGTGAAAAAGACGTCGGACAATCTCGTTGGACCAACGTTGGACCAACATCGGTAACTCGCACTGAAATGGACGTTGGACAATCTCGTTGGACCAACGTTGCACCAACATCGGTAACTTGCAGTGAAATAGTCGTTGGACAATCTCGTTGGACCAACGTTGGATCAACATCGGTAACTCGCAGTGAAAAAGACGTTGGACAATCTCGTTGGACCAACGTTGGACCAACATCAGTAACTCGCAGTGAAATGGACGTTGGACAATCTTGTTGGACCGATGTTGGATCAACATCGGTAACTCGCAGTGAAAAAGACGTTGGACAATCTCGTTGGACCAACGTTGGACCAACATAGGTAACTCGCAGTGAAGAAGACGTTGGACAATCTCGTTGGACCAACGTTGGACCAACATCGGTAACTCGCAGTGAAATGGACGTTGGACAATCTCGTTGGACCAACGGTGGACCAACATCGGTAACTCGCAGTGAAATTGACGTTGGACAATCTCGTTGGAGCAACGCTGGACCAACATCGGTAACTCGCAGTGAAAAAGACGTTGGACAATCTTGTTGGACCAACGTTGGATCAACATCGGTACCTCGCAGTGAAAAAGACGTTGGACAATCTCGTTGGACCAACGTTGGATCAACATCGGTAATTCGCAGTGAAAAAGACGTTGGACAATCTCGTTAGACCAACAGTAATGAGTGGACTCAAGTAGAATTACAATCATAAATAGAAGTGCGCCATCCCCGGTGAATTACCATATAGGATCGATATCGGGTGTCAAGAGACCATGTATGAGTTGGGCCATCGATCTACAAGCAGTTAATAAAGTAAGCTTTCAACTATACTCGTGTGCCTACTTGTATTATATTACAACATGGTGTCTGAAGTGAAAGTGACTGTATGTCTGATTCGATTCGCCATGACCTGTGTTGTAGAAATGCTAATTTGAATCCATTTTGGGAGGCGAGCTTCACGGTTGATGTGTGACCGGATATACCATCCAGAAAACGCTTTATTGAGAACTGTACTGTTCGTTATCAACGGTGCATAGCTAGTAGGAAGAAAGAGCTCCAGAAGAGGCAGAAGCGATACTATGACCAGGGTGCCAAGTCGCTGCCGGTGTTGAAGTCTGGAGAACGTGTGTACTACCAAGTGGGAAAAGAATGGAAACCTGGCGTAGTGACAACTCAAGATTCAACGCCCCGCTCGTACCACATCCAGAGTGAGAAAGGTGGGCGGTATCGCCGGAACAGACATCATCTAAAGAAGCGTCGCGCACCTGAAGGTAACATCCATGTTCCAGTAAACGAGGAAACGGAGGTCCCAGAAGCGTGCTGGAGTGAGGTGAAGCCGCCCTCGCAAGAACGTGACAGGCGCTACCCACTTCGACGTCTACTCTCAGACCACCGGATAGATTAGATTTGTGATAGAGATGAATACCATTTAGGGCAGAATAATCCCTTGGTATCATCTAGGCGTTGGGTAGTCCACCCTGGCACTAGCACGTTAAACCATTTTGCATAAGGTAAATGTCGGTCTTACAATAGGGGATGACAACCGTACGAAAGGGGCAGAATAATCCCCTGGTTCCATCTTCTGGGTGTCGGGTAGTCTACCCTGACACTCAAGTTTGTAATTTACCAGTATTTATTATTGTTATGCCAGAGTTACACATGGCATTTCGCCTACTTGTATTATATTACAACACCATGCGATGGATCAACATCGGTAACTCAAAGTGAAATGGAGGTTGGACAATCTCGTTAGAGCAACGTTGGATCGACATCGGTAACCCACAGTGAAACGTTCGTTATTCCAACGAGAATCCAACATTTCACATCTGTTGTTCACTACATGTAGCTGTTATGTTAGAAAAGGTAATTTTTTTACTCGTAGCACAGGTGGTCAAAACCCCCTTGCATAATAAAAGGATTTAAAATTAGCTGCTGAAAGCAGGATGTATGCCATCGTTGGATCAACGTTGGTTCAACGTTGGATGAACGTTGGTTATTATTCATGAATATTCATGAGTGGTTATCATTGACTGCAAAAAGCATTAATAATCATGTTATTTGATTGTTCAGAATGAATCCAATGTTATTATTTACTCATTATTTGAAATATATGTAAGTTATTTATCTACAAAAACATTCTAAAGGTTTGTTTCCATGATGTATTTGTGTAAATTCTTAAAACTTTATCCAAACATTCAACTTTATCGAAATACCAACCATCAAACAAATATTAACACAGAAGCTAGGTTATATAAAGCTGAGTGGATGATGTAGATGTAGTGAGTGTAGGAATAGGAATAGGACTATATGGATAGGGATAGGGATAGGAATAGGACTAGGAATAGGGTTAGGGTTAGGTTAGTCTTAGGTAAAGGCGGAAAGCTAGGATAGGATGTTCTAGATATCACCAATAGGCGTGTCATATGAATATTAATTAATTTTTTTTAGTACGGTGAGACGTTGGTCCAATGTTGGACCAACGTTGGACCAACGTTGGATCAACGTTGGACCAACGTTGGAGAAATGTTGGTGAATTACGCTGGACCAACGTTGGATGCTTGTTGGAGACATGTTGGAGACATATTGGATGCTTGTTGGACACATGTTGCTTTGACGTTGGATCAACGTTTGCGTACGCCCAATCAACGCTGCTCCAACAAAATACCAACCTTGGATTAACGTTGGAAAAGCGTTGGTCCAATGTTGGCTGCTTGTTGGATGCATGTTGGAGACATATTGGATGCTTGTTGGACACATGTTGCTTTGACGTTGGATCAACGTTTGCGTACGCCCAATCAACGCTGCTCCAACAAAATACCAACCTTGGATTAACGTTGGAAAAGCGTTGGTCCAACGTTGACAAATAACAACTTTTCAACGATGGACCAACGTTGATCCAACGTTGGCATTTCGTTTTCGGCAACGTTGGAGCAACGTTGATTGGGCGTACGCAACCATCGTTGGTCCAACGTTGCCGGACAACGTTGGACCAACGTTGCCGAAAAAATTGGACAACGTTGGTCCAACGTTGGACCAACGTTGGCTTGCTACCTGGGTCAGCACTGTATGGTATGGGTACTACACATCAGCACTGTATGGTATGGGTACTACACATCAGCACTGTATGGTATGGGTACTACACATCAGCACTGTATGGTATGGGTACTACACATCAGCACTGTATGGTATGGGTACTACACATCAGCACTGTATGGTATGGGTACTACACATCAGCACTGTATGGTATGGGTACTAGGGGAGACTCGGGTTAGTTGAGCCACTTTTTACTTAAGGTCACCTGGTGCCCTTGGGTAATGTTGTGTAAGGCTGTTTGGGGGTGGGATTGAAAGAGCAGTATGTTAGGCATATTATGTCTGTATATTATGAAAAAAACACTTTTGATTTTAGAGCCAGGGGAGATTAAAAAAAATTGGTCAAGTGGCTCAATTAACACCAACACGCAGGTCAGTTGAGCCAGGGTGTCGGGATAGTTGAGCCATGTAGATCAGTGGCATGTTTGTGTACAAATGAGACACACACACATACACACACGTACACGCACATACACATTACACATACACACACACAAACATACTTGCAAATCACACAAACACAAACACACACTCATGCCACACACACACACACACACACACACACACATACTTGTATACCATGCAATTTGAGCCCGTAAGTCCAGTCCAGTTATTTGAGGAGCTACTCGAAATGTATGGTTTGTGTGATAGGTGTTCTTATTGTGTGTGTGTGTGTGTGTGTGTGTTCTTGTATAGCATGCAATTTGAGCAGGCATGTTCTTACACACACCCACAGTTTGAGGAGATTCCGCTGTGTGAACAGCAATTTGAGGAGCTCCTCAAAAGAACATATTATTGCAAAGTCTTTCATATGGCATAATTAGTCATGTACAGTGTCCTGGGGAAATCTCCCCAATTTACCATTCATGAGCGCAGTGATGATCAAATTGTGGGTTCACATGAGAGCACATCAAATTCATGTGTGAAAATGTTGGAAGGCGCCACTTACGTCGCCTGCTCAAATTGTCCTGCTCAAATTGTAGTATTTTCCTGCCCAAATTGTATGACTGTACATGTACATACTAGTACTACGACCGTACCGTACCGGTATGCTGCTGCTAGCTAGCTGCATATAATATATGGCAGGCAGCGCTGCGAATTCGAGATATCGAGAGCGCCGCGCTAGCTAGCCTTTAGTCAAGGCTCTATATGGCTGGGAGTTCGATCCTACATAATGATTATCCCACTTGTACTGTTGTACCCACAACATCGCTGCGCTCGGGTCTATAGTCTCGCGCTTCGCGCTCGGTTGGGTGTTCGCGCGGGGGCCTTGACAAAAGGCTACGCGCTAGCTAGCTATCGCTACTATACTCTATGCTAGCTAGCTATACGGTGATCTACTGTCTCTCGTACTCAGTCCTGGAAAATGGATGTGATGTGCGGCAGCTCAGCTAGTGACAGATTTTGGAACCCAGATTTTCATCATTCTGGAGATATAGAGAACAACTAAGAACTGGTAGCTGGAGGTATGAAATTGTAAACGGACTCTGAGTCTGACCTTAATTGATTGTAGTAGACCTGTACATGTTCAGCCTGCTGCAGTCGGCCTGGATGATGACTGCTATAAATTATAATAGATAGAGTGTTGTAATCTCCAATTGGTAGTTTGGTAGCTAATCCTTGTTGATATTACTACTTAAAAGATGCAAAAAACAATTGTGTTTTCTCTAATAAGGAATCACCTTGATGCTTTTTGTGGTATGGACAAGTATTATAACTTCGCGCGTATTGAAACTTCGCGCATCATATAAGCGGTACGCAAACATTAGAACACGGACACGGCGACAGAATTTTCTGACGCCAAATGAAAGACTCTCAAAGAGCACACATTACTTACTAATCAACCAAAAAATTAGCAAACAAAGATCGATATTTCTTGAGAAAAAACTTACTTTTTGTGTGTTTTTTCGTGTATAAATTATGGACAATAGAAAATCATCAAATTAAATCGAAATCCTTCCCGTAGAACAGACTTGTTGTTATCGAAATGCTGCGTAAAATGCTCCTTTATTCGTCCTTTCTTTCAAATTTACTTTCGGATCGCGCAATCTCCGTAGAAAGCTTGACAACGCGCGCGTGCCAAGATGATAATACGCGCAAAAGTTTGCATCTTCACACACCCATTGACATGCGTGTTAAAGTTTGCTACACAGGATTGCGTGTTAAGTCAATGGCAGTGTATCAAAGTGTATGGAGCGCGAAGTTTCAAGACTACCGTACTCGGTGGAGAATCTCTTGTTGATATGACATGGTTACGGAATCGGGCCAATAACACATGAATTGTGAGTTTAAATCGAAAATGTTTTACATACATCGAATCCTCAGAATAGAGGGAGTATTTTAATGCTTGTTTCATTGAGATTACAATAATTTTGTTGCTCCTACAGTGTACGACACTTTGAAAAAGTTCGAAATTTTCGTGCGCGAAGTTTCAATACACCTTCATAAACTATGATAAAACAGCATTTTAGTTTAGTCCACACTGCTCTTGCGTACATTCTTTATTGAAGCATTAATTATAAATACAGGCCATAAATTGCATAGATATATTTACAAGATTAAAATCTGCATGATTCATGATTCAACTCCTTTGTAAATTCTGGCCAGTGCGTTTGCATCTTGTGCTGTATTCCAGGGATCAAAGCGTACATGTGCTTGCCAGGGGTAACCAAAACTGTGGAGCGGATTGATAAATATTCTTGTAATAAATCAATATAGAGATCCTAGAAAAAAAGTAGAAGAGAGGTAAAAAGGAAAAGAAAACTATACATGTGCATAATTTGTGCCATATTTTGATGCAATGCAATTCTAAAGAAAGACTTCTCATAGGACTTTGAAAACAGTTGGTAAAATAAATTGGCAATAATTTCACGACTGGAAACAAAAAATCACTATTTCCATTGCGATTTAGCAATGTTTGATCAATAAAATTACATGGAAAGGTTTCTGCATTTTCAATGTCTGATTACTTTAAAAAGGTAAATATGGGGGCTTATGCCGAAAGGGTGGGTAGCGTCGCGTCGCGTCGCGTCGATTGGAACGCGACCATTCGTCCAATTAAGCCCCCCCCCCCCCCCCGATTTTGCCGAAAGGGTGGGTTGGGGGCGTCGCGTCGCGTCGCGTTGACTGCATGGAACTCGACCATTCGTCCAAAGCCCCACCCCCCCCCCCCCCCCCCCCCCCCACCCCGGTTTTGCCGAAAAGGTGCGTTGGAAGCACTGATTTCCCATTGACAAACAAAATCATGCGATTAGGCATATCTCAGTCAATTCAACATATTTAACTGATTTGGGGTATTTGGACATTATTTTGTATGCTCTTTCGGTAAATGAAGTTCAAATTTGAAAAAAAAAAGATTTGTATGACGTCATATCTTGTGTACTCATGCAATTTGCTCAAGAGTAACCATCGAAGCCTTGGAATAGTTCACCTTCGGATTGAATTTATTTGTGTGTAATCGAAACTTGAAATGACACAAACCTGAATGATGGTGGTCAGACCAGTGGCGTACCCAGGATAATTTCAGGGGGGGGGGGGGGGGGAATGTCGTCTGACAAATGTATGTTAGCAAGGGGGGGGGGGGGGCGGGAGTGGCCGTATACATTTTTTGAAGCCGAGACCAAGTACATTTACAGTTTTCGAGGGCTTAAATGTGGTCTCGAGACCAGCTACAAATTGTAAAGAAGGGGTTCAAGCCCCAAAACAGTCATTATTTGGTCAAAAGGGGGGGGGGGGGGGGGTTGAACCCTTTCCCCCTCCCCAAATCCCCTCCCCTGGGTACGCCTATGGATCAGACTCAAATTAATTAACTCCGAAGGTTAAAGTCATACCTGTGAAGTGTCCAAATTCACAAAAATTACTTGGAGCTTCCTCGTTTCTCTTCTACCGTGTTGTTTAGCTTATGGTAATAGAAGAATAAAATAGGGTTTGATTTTTTCAAATGTCCCTTTGGTATGAAGATAATTATCATTGAAAATCATTATTTCAAAACCGTTGGCCAACGGTTTTGAATAGTCGTAGCTAATTGCGTCCACATTGCAGCACGCGTACCCCCCGTGGGAACATTCCGGAGATTGAACTTTGGACCCAGCGATCGCGAATTCCATGGATTCTGTACTACGCCTGTAAACATACATGGGTGCGAATATCTCAAAAGGCTAATTATTCCTGTGACAATGTATGGCATACAGTGGCGTAGCTACGGGGGGGGGGGGGGGGGGGGGGGGGCACGTGCCCCCCCAATAATTTCGAAAAAAACAATAGAAAACTTAAGGGGCCATTAATAAAAATAAAATAAAATACATAAGGTGTGCCCCCCAATAATTTTCGTGCCCCCCCCCCCCAATCAGTCCGACCACGCTACGCCACTGATGGCAGACCATCAGTATTCGGTGATAAAATATGAACTCAATATTCTTTTTTTTCACTAGGTAAACAGTGTTCGTTTTCTTTCAAACTTTCACAAATCTTTCAATTGTATTTTACAATGATATTGATATAGGATTGAAGCCTCAAATGTCATTTTGTGCAATATCTGACACTTTACAGGTATGACTTTGACTATTCCAAGTCTTAGATGTAGATGTCTTAGTAAATGTGTATTTTAAATAAAAATTAGGCCCTTCATAAGTTTTATGTCCTTTCAGGTACAAAATCGAACACACATGACTCGCAACTGAGTCATTATACAACGCAAGGCGGTTGTACAAACCCATTTCCTGGAATGCGCGGAACGCGGTAAACTATATAGAGCGTGGGAATCGGACATCATAATATTTTACAAACGCGATAATAATGCTTCATAATTATATCGACTACAGTACATCCGAATTACGCACGCATTACGCATCGATTCAATCAATCAACCATCAATCAAAATCCCATCTTCTGGAAAAGTCGGTCTCTCATAGGATAACACGTGTTTCGTCGCGGTGGCGAAACAAAAACTCAGAGATTGAAATGGCGCAATTTACGGACGCGTCTTTGATGTACTCTAAACGCGTACATTCGGAATAAGCCCCCCATATACTTGGTACTTTAATCCTCCAAACTCCAAAACACTCCATAGGAGTTTTTAATGGAGGTGGGTCCGAGAGAGTGGTTAGCCCCTAAGGACAGAAGGATCCTTAGCAAGCGCATTCTGGAATGTATGAAGTGAGGGCTGGTTTACTGTAGATTGAAGTAGCTTATTCCATTCAGTGGTTGTACGGACGAAAAATGAATTTGCGAACGCCTCAGAGTTTGTGTGTTGCTGTTGGTACTGTAGAGAATGGCCCCTTCGGTTTCTATCTATTTTGGGTTAAATGAAGTCCTCATGTTTGATGTTCAGGTTTCCGTTCAACATCTTTTGAAAGCAGGCGATGACATTTCCTTCTGTCTTGAAGCGCAGTCCCCTTTAGCTCTTCAAGAATGGCACTGATGCTTGTATTTTCCCCGTAAGTGTTGGACACAAATCTTGCTGCCCTATTCTGCACTCTTTCGATGCCATTTATGTTCTTCTTTGTGTATGGGTCCCATGAAGCAGAAGCATATTCTAGATGAGGTCTCACTAATGTCATGTACAATTTTCCCTTGACATGCGGTGTACAGTGGTGGAAATTTCTCCCAACACACCCAACACACCCTTTCGGCTTTGGACGAATGGTCGCGTTCCATTCAACGCGACGCGACGCGATGCTACCCACCCTTTCGGCATAAGCCAAATATGGGGAACTCTGGCTTTACATTACTTTTGTTGTCTTTTGGATGAGCAGAAACAATACAGAGCACACCTGAGCAGGCCAAAGGAGATGCCCCCGTGCCAATTACTGACCCCCATACAGACCCCCTGCCTCACCAGCAGCAACAGCAGCAGCAACGAGGGGTAGGTATCATCTGATTTAGAAAGTGATACATATTTTGGCAGTGATCAAATACTTGTTTCACTTTTTAAAATATAGTTCGAATAATTGATAACAAGTTTAGAGGATAAGTGAAATGATGGACTGAGAGTGGAAGTTTTTTTTCAACTTTTGCGAATTAACTTCATAAAACTATATAAAATTACAAATTCTGTAAAGTTTGGCACATCTGGTAACCATCCTCAGGAGAGATTAGGCCACCCAGCCTCTGAGGGAAAGGTGGTCATTATGAAGCTGTGCAGGATGCTTAGGTCAGGTATCTCTCAAATGACAAGTTCCCATGCATACAGTGTGTAACAAATTGAAGCAGAATTGCCCTTTCTTTTCAAGAACAAGTTATTCATATCACACAAACATTTATCGATTACAATGTATGTGAGTCCTTTTAGATCCATCGATAAGTGGTATCTTTGTAGAAACCTAAAATGTGAATATACTTTTTATTTACCCAACTTAAGTATTCTATTGGCTATTTCTGAATGGGTTGATATTTGGAGATGGGATATATCTGGGAATGTGGTGTTAATTGTATGTCATACACATGCACCTTGCTTATCCAGATAACTACTTTCACCAAGGCACCCCTACATTCATCAGGACGATCACAGAACTCTCAGTCTGAGCTAACCCCCGCCTCCCCTCGATGCCTCCTGCCCCTGCGAGACATACCCCCCTCTTCCCAGTCTCAGCAGCCCCTCCCAGCACCCCACCCTGAAGCAGGCCATGTGGGGGTGGGGCCTCTTGCACCTACATCATCGTCACACTTGTCATCATCATCGAAGGAGAAAGAGAAGAAGAAGAAGAAAAGGAAGAGGAGTGCTGGGGCGTGCAGCAATGATGGTTCAACAGTGTCGTCCTATGTTGCCCATGTCCAGCCATCGGCTCCTGTCAGATTGCCCAGTGCTCCTCACCCAGAGCCTGAGTTTGGTGAGTTTTAATGCACTTTTTATATTAACCTATTGAGGGCTAAACTCAATATATCTTGGTGAGTTTAATGCACTTTTTATATTATATCCATCCCCTCATAACCCATAGCTCCAGAATCTCAGCCATCCAAGGCCAACGTAACTATTCATGTAGCCAACACGACCAAGAACACCATTAACCTGTTCCCTTTGAGATTCTGAAATCCCCATAGACTTTGTAAATAGCCCACTCGGTTCCCATATGCAAGGGGATAAATTGATCTCAATAAGAATTTGTCCAAAAGTGATATTCCAGACTTCTCTTCTTTTTTCCTCCAGCTTTGAGGCCTCCATGTCCAGAATTCGGACCTCCAAGCTCTAAGCATCTGCGTGAGAGTGGTGGTGTACATCCATCCCCTCCTAACCCATCACCGAGGAATCTCAGCCGCTCTCCACAACCGTCTGGCAACCACAACAACCAGCCACAACAAAAGCAACAACAGCAGCAGGGACAACAAAAGCAACAACAGCAACATGAGATATACAAGGTTTGTGTGATTATGTGTATTTGATGCTCCGATCATATGGGACTACACTTCATTGGCCCAGTATAATTATTCAAATTTAGAAATACAGAACATGGAACTCAAATAAAATGGTTGTGTGATCCCCAATGATGTGGTCTGAGGCTTTACATATTTCAGTCTGTCTTGATTGCTTGATATAAATAAAATGGCGGAGGCATCATTTTCGACTGTGCGCAGTCAAAGATCCATCTACTCCATCTTTCCTCTCATCATTTTTGAGCCCAAGCACCACACTTTCGGTCTTAAGTCGCTGTGGATCTTTAGTACATAGAGCCTCGAAATCATACAAAATTGTCTCTGGGTAAAAATGTCAACTTTATGGGATTTTATTCTTACATATTTCATCTACATTCTCTGAATATTGCAGGTAATTATGATTTCGCTCGATGTGTGAGAATGCTTTTCTGTATGATGCAAAACTTTAGAAGCGATTTTCTCTGTTGTTTAACGTGTCCACGTTATCAAATTGCATTTTCTGGCCTTCTTCAAACTTATATGTATCAAGTTATACATCATTTTTAAGCTGAAATCCTAGAGAATTCAAAACATTAACAATCTCAATTTTGATATTTCCGACAATTAACCGAAAGTGTTGGAGGCGGACACATTTTCATCATAATGGCTCCCCTTGAGTTTGAAGTTGCTGCTTGCTGAAATATTACTTTTAGCAATCATTTGGTATGTTGTTGATATTCACATATATATATATATATATATATTTTAATCCCCGCTCCTGAGTAATTTTGTAAAAGGAGAGGTAATCAGTTTGAAATGAAAGCATGCCCATACAAGATTACCTTGGGCTTATTCATATGGATATATGTTGCTTTGGTATTCATTTATTTTCCCAAAATATGATTTTTTGTTTTTCCCCGATCCGATCTTCCGATTTGTTCTGCATGATCGGAAATCGGCAAAAACGCTCCGATCAACCATGATCGGATCGGGATCGGCATGCCGATCCGATGATCGGTTACAGCCTTAGGATCTAGTAAAAAAAAATTGACATGCGCAATAAATGATGAATGGTTGAAGTAAAAATGCAAAGTTATTGCAGACTTATTGCACTGATTGAATTATAAGTATGTTTTTTTCTTTTAATTGAATTGTGTAACTTTGCTTAAATACTCTTCCTTTTCTCTCTCAATTAAGCCAATTTAGTGATCTGTTGGACTGTTGAATTTCCCCCGACATTCAGAGTTGTGTTGCCCCTAACATTCACAAGTTATTACTTACAACAGATTGGCCGTTTATTGGGTGTTTTCAACAAATTTATAATATTTTCCCCATTCTTAAGCAACACTTTTATTCAGTTTAAATTTCATTTGTCACAGGGGAACCTGGAGGTTTATTTTCCAGCAACACAAGCCAACAACAACAACAGAGGACTAGTGTTATTTTTGATGGTGGCAACAAGCAAATCTTTGGGCAGACTACCACCAACACTGACTTTCAAAACCAGAAGGTAAAGCATTGCCTTTCAAAATGTTGAATATTTTCATGTAATATTTTACAGTATTTGCAAATACAAGCCTTATATCTGGAGTCTGGCTCAATTGCATCGGATATAGTAATATATATGGTCATGTGTCATGTGTCATGAACTCACCTCCCAAATAGGGTGGCACCGTTACATTTTGGGATTTTTTGCAACCATTTTCTTAATTTCTTTAACAACTGCTAAACCTTTCTTAACAAATTTGGTATCATTTTAAAGAACTACCAGAAAGCTATCTGTATGCAAAGTTTCAAAGTGGAGATACAGCTATTTGAAGGTTGGAGCAAGAGGGTGGCACAGGAAGCGGCGCCCGTGTACAAAGCCTATGGGAAAATGCCTCTCAAAGTGCAATTTTCCCTAAAACGTCAATAACTTTGTGAAAACTAGATGTACAACTACAATATTGGTATCAAATGAAAGCTTAAATATTGAACTATAATGTTTAATCATTGAAAAGTGTTTCTCCTTGTTTATTTTCAAACTAAATCAACACAAACATAGACAATTGGGCGTTACCTGTACAAACTCTTGGGGACTTACACATTTTGTGCATTTTCTTGCAAAAACGTTAATATCTTCACAAAGAAAAGGTGCAAGACTACAAAGCTTACTTATGAAACTTTATTATTTCTCAATTCATTTTTGGCCTGCCCTTTATATTCCATTCCTATAGTGACTATTACATAGTGAAAATGATTAATTATTTTTTGTATTTTTTCCAATAAGTATGAATGAAAATATCTCCCACAAAATAATCATGAACCTCATACAATATTATATTGGTGTAAAGGTATAAGTGTGCTCTGCATGAAAACATTATCATTAGTTGTCTAGAGCTACCTCAGAAAAAATTATCATGGAAAATATTGACCTCGATAACGGGAAACAAAATTTCAAATTTTGGTCAATATACAAAAATAAGTATACCCCTAGTATTATTTCTGAGTACATATTTGGATTCTTTGTGAAATTCCCTTTTAGAAAATGTATATTTTTGATAGGATAGGGGGAGTTCTTCAGAAAATATTTGCTCTCAACTGTAACATTGTCTTGCAGAATCCCAAATCGGCATGTAACGCAAAAGGAGGCGACCTCATGATGCATGACCAAATATGCAGACAAACACACACACACATATAAACACAGGCTCGATTTGCATGGTACATAAGTAACATGATACACAAATTAAGTGAAGCTCAAATTGCATGTTGCATCAGATAGATTACACACTAAAACATTTTCTCTGGCTCAGATTGCATGGTACATTAGTAATGATAACCACACAGCATTTGTTTTGATGATGGATCATTTATTTGTTTTGATGATGGATCATTTGATATATGTGTGATCTAGAAATAAGATGTTCAGGTTTCTGTCTGTACCAATGAAATAGTCTTTACTTCACGCAATTATTCACTATTGCAATATCTTGAGAAAATGATGTTATCAGGCTCTTTCCATGGGCCTCTTGCACTTTAGACTATACAGGACAATTTACCCCATAATATGTTTGTTGATGTTGTAGGCTATTATGAGCTAATACAACTTGAGCCACCCTTGCTCAAATTGCATGATACTTAAGTTCTTACACACACACACAACACACAGCGAACTCATACACCATACAACTTGAGCCAGCCTTGCTCAAATTGCATGGTGTTTTAGTTCTAACACACACACACACAACACACAGCGAACTCATACATACATTCTAGTGACCTTGTACAGATGTATAGTATAAAATGCTCTTTCAAGAATTTTAGAATTTTCAAATATGTAAATTTAAAGTCAAAATTTTGATAGTGAGTTTTCAATTAAATATCAAAGCACAGTATTCCGCTCTACATTCAGCAACATTTTCTGCTTCCAGCCCGTTCTTGATTTCAAGATGTTTGTGGGGCAAATTGTTATTTATAAGCAATTTTTTTGTTTTTTCTTCATTGACTTGCGTACATAATGCAAACAGTAGGTTGCACGTTTCACCAGATTTTTTCCACTTTTACTTGAAAATTGCCATCATTGAAACTTATGACAGGAACACAAAGTGTAGTAAAAAAGAGAAACAAATTTGAAGTGAAAAGCATTTTGAAGGGTTAGCCTACATCTAGTCGTAGAGCAAAGTACATATTGCGGGCTACATGAAACTGCGGAATGTCTCCATTGTATTAAGGATGTAAATTGCTCCAGTTTAGTTGTCGACCCAGTGATTCATGTTGTTGTATTTGTGTACACAATTTGAAAGAATTGCTTCAATGAAATCATTTACTTTTGGATGTTAACAAGCATATCTTATTTTACAGGTTCAGGGCATGACTTGGCACAGGGCAGCACAGACAGTGGATTCATCGGGGAGTGAGTGGTTGCCTGATTCAGAAGATGATGAAGATGATGAAGATGATACTGAGATAGGTGACGTATTGCCTGGTCTCTCCGATGTCTTTGCAGAAAGAGGGGAAGAAACAGGAACATGAGCAAACTGAGCGCGCCTCATCTAATAATCGAGCCACTTCTCCCATTTTCTGCCCAATGTAGTGGTGGCTGTTGTTAGTGTGTCCTGATTTGCTTACATAATGTTCTCCTAATTTTAGAATTAATGGGTCATTCTTACAAATGAGAGTGCATTTATCACTCATCATCCCATCAATTACCGTCTTCAATTTGGTGCTGATTCTTTCCTTGGTTGGAAATAGGGCAGCACCAGCCCGCTGATGCTGTTCACGTCTCCCTGCCTTTCTTTTGCATTTGTTTGCGTGGCGATACAAAGCCTCTTTATACATACCCTTGCATCCACTAAAGAACATGTAACTGTTAAGATCGCTCTTCCCTTTACTGAAATTAGGTCTTTTGTGAACTACTAATGGACCCCGTGCTTCACCTAGTATAACCTTTTGGTCATGCTCATATTCGCCGGCCTTACGAAGCTTCACAATTTAAGATTGTCTCTTAGGTGATCCTTTCAATGAGGACAGGATTTCACACACTTCAGGCTCACTTTCATGCTTTTCATATAAACCTCATGACTAGACCCCCTGTTATTCACATGCCTAACAGTAATGGACAATTCTCACTTTATAGTGACACCTCACGAATTGCTACTGGTTGCTATTTAAGTTCTCTTAGTGCCAAAGAAGTGTTGCCAAAGATTGTGTTTGTTTTATTATCATGTTTATACTTGTGCATATTATATGCATATATACTTGTACACTTGTAATTGTATTTCTCCCATGCCCCCGTGAGGGGCCGTTATTGAGAATAAAATTCATTGTCATTCATTGTCATTGTCATTTAACTCAAATTATAAATTGAAAAGAGAGAATTATTGGATATTATTCCAAAGTGCTCCCCGTAGCATGTCAACGCTATAGCGTCACTGAGTTAGAATTATTTGGATTGTTAATCAACGTCACTGCCTTTAAACATCTTTTAAAGGGATGTGAGTTTGATGCCTTTGTCGACCACTGAGCTACTTTTGTCTGCCCCCACTGACAGGCTTATGACCCTGCACAGAGGTCGATTTAAAGCAGGGCAACTACAAATCTTGACTTCGTTTGACAAGACATGTGAGAAAGCAACCAGACAAGTACAATTATGGTGGAACATAGGACAGTATAGGGTAACAGACGACCTAGTTAGGAAGATATTTAGTGAACGATCTATACACGTGACAGGTTCACCACAAAGGTTCTTTAGACAATTGTATACAATGTAACTATCATTATTCCATGAGATAACGTCATCTCATTTATAATTGATGAGATATATCAGTTCCAGGTGAACTGTTCAGGTTGATAATTAGTGCCTTTATTATGTTTATAATGTTAAAGGTTCGAGACACGAAGAGTTACTGAATGTTGATATGTTGTTTTTTATTGGTTTGATAAGCCAATACAATATTTGTTTATGGACAACATTGTATCGTATTACATCAATTTGATGACTTAGACAGGTTGAATTATACTCTGCCTTAGGATATGTGTTAAGTTGAATGCACTTGTTCATTATGTTCATTGATTTAATGACTGCATACATGCAACATACGAAACAGGATAGGTTTGATAGTTAGTTAATTCTTAACATAGACTGCTGTCAACATTAACTCGGGAAAATGGAAATGATGGATTCCTGGGTGAAAGAAAAAGCAGTTTATATTTGGGGCAGCGCCTCTCAGAAAATAGTGCTTTTCCTGTCACCTCGGAATCCATAATTTTAACTAGAGGCTCTCGGTGCATGGTATATTTGTTTACTATTCTGATTTCTCAAGACCTTTCCATTCTTTTCATTTGTTGTATCATTGTCCACACTTTACTTTTCACTTGCACAACGCTTCTCTTTTTCAAAATGGGACAACTATCAATCGCATCTTTACATGCAGAAACTGCAGGAACTTTCCCTAGTGCCAGGCATACCTTTAAGGATTGATCAGCTTTTATAGCTGTCAACTCCTTTTTCGACCATGCTTCTCTCTTGAATGGCTTCTTCTTTCTTCCAGCATGAATTTCAGAAAGCACTTTTTTTCTGGTCATTGCTGCTGCACATCTCAACTGGCACTTTGCTTGATCCAGGCTTTTGTAAAGCTGGGTTTGGGTCGGGTTCTTCAGAGAGCATTGTGTTGTCATCTATAGTGATGTCATCTATAGGGATGTCATCTATAGGGATGTCATCTAAAGGGATATTATCTAATGACATGTCTTTGTACTCTTGAACTTTACCATTTTCAAACAAGTTGCATGAGCAGTTTGCTGACTTTGGCTAAGACTATGGCTTCATTTGGCAGTCTGTAGTACTGTCTGTGTACAGAGATATCATGACCCAGGTGGTGAGTGAGCTGTTCAAGCTCATGATTCTTCAAATTCAGTAGTTGGCACATTGTAGCTATTTGCTTACGCAAGGATGTGGCAGTGAGTGTTTGTGGATATTGTGCATTACATTCTTTTGCAAAACGGCGCAAGCAATCATGTGACCTTTGTGGTCCTTGACCATCAAAGTGATTTGTGGCAAATATGTACAAATTTTGAGGATTGACGCTTGCCACTTTTCTGTTGCTCTCATTGCACAGAATCGTTATAGATTCTGTCATATTATTAGTCAGAACGACAGACACACCTCTGTCTCTTTTGCCCCTAATGTAGATTAAGGACAGTCTATCAATAGACACTCTTTCTGACAAGGACAACGCATTTAGTACTTCTGGCTGTGCTTGTCTTCCATGCATTAGCCTTTTCCTGTAAGCACCAGCCTTAAAAAGCTGTGTTTCTCCTGGTCTTCTCCTATTGTATAACACAACTTGTGTAAGCGCACATTGAGCAAGCTCTGCAAAGTTTTCTACTGTAATACCACTATTCTTCATGGTTGTTTTTAAGGTCTCTTCTAGCTTGTTTAGATACTTATGAAGCGCTGTGATATCTTGTGAGAGAGGCAGTTGGACAGGATGCTCCCATTTGTGAGCTGATACAGTTTTTGAAAGCTTTCTGCATTCTTGTTATGCAGTCCTATTTTGAGGTCTTCAGCATAGAGAATATCTGCCATCCTGTTTAGCGAGTGACCAAGCTTTCTAGTGAGTGATGGACGCACGTATGTTGATGTTCCTTCGTCATAGGAAGCACATAGGCGAGTCGCTTGTACAAGGGAGTCAAAATTGACTGTATCTATTAGGTCTTTTGCTGTCTGAAAACATGAGCAAACTGAGCGCGTCTCATCTAATAATCGAGCCACTTCTCTCATTTTCTGCCCAATGTAGTTGTGGCTGTTGTTAGTGTGTCCTGATTTGCTTACATAATGTTCTCCTAATTTTATTGAATGTACTTACAATGATCTATTTGTAATTTAAGAATTTACAATTTGATAATTTTCCGACAATGTTGAATTTTTACTGAATGTACTTACAATGATCTATTTGTAATTTTTGAATTTACAATTTCAGAATTTTCTGACAATGTTGAAATTTGAATTTCTGATCATTAAAAAAAAAGTTTTTACTTAGGGATAGTTTAGTTTTGGTAGAGAGGGCGCTATAAATAATATTTTTTTGTGAGATAATGAAAAACTGAGTGTAAAATTTGAATGAGCATAATATTTTAGTGACAGAATAAACTTTATTTGATCAAAATCGGTTTAGAAGTGGCTGAAATATCCTTAAAGGGACTTAGTAACATTGTCCAAATCCTCAAAATAAAATTTTAATTCTAGCGGTTCCCTCATACCTTGTTGTATTCGTATTAACAATAAAATCATGGGACAGGTTTCGGTTTTTCAAATTTCCCTTTCGTTACAAAGATATGTACGATCGTAGTATTCAGATAAGAAAAACTCCGGGGGAGTTTTTCGCTTACAAAGTGATTGCAGTGAGTTAGTAAATATCACTTTGCATTTTCGCTCATAACTTGGCCATGCAATGTCCATTTGACTTGAAATGTTCACACAATACCCTGTGTACATATGAGATAACGGTATACATTGCATCAACCATTCATCACTTTTTGCACATTTCAACAAAGTTACTAGATCCCTTTAAACGTGACCATTTGTAATAAATGTGGGGCCCCCCAAATATTAGATAATTTTGAACCAACCGTTACAAATTTTTAAAAAATGCTTCCTCTATTCAAAAATGTTCAAACAAAGTTTTTTGATAGTTGTTGATTTTCTCTCTTTCTAATCACTATATTTACGAACCTTCACATGCACAATATTTAATTTAAAATGGTTTAAACCAATAAGTTTTTAGAGAGCGCATGGTAGAGTTATAACTATTAGTTTGTAATGTAATGGTTCAAGTTTTGGTTACTTAAATTCAGTTTGACCAAAACTGTACTCTCTTTACCAGAACTCAACTATCCCTTTAATAAGGTTGGGCTGACAAGTTCATTGGCTGACCCTGACACACTTGTTACATTTTACCTTTTATAAGAAATCAGCATTTTTGAATTGTCTGAGAACATTAAAAATATGAAACATTGATCTGGTATCTAAAATTTTTAATTTAATTGCTTTATTCCAAGGTTCATGAGTCGTGTCTCTATTGCTAATTACAATGTCCAGAGTCATGTGGCTCAAGTTGTCTGGCATTTGAGCTATTTGTGTGTGATGTGTTAGAACTAAAGCACCATGCAATTTGAGCAAGGCTGGCTCAAGTTGGATGGTGTATAATTTCTTTGTGTGTGTTGTGTGTGTGTTAGAACTAAAGCACCATGCAATTTGAGCAAGGCTGGCTCAAGTTGGATGGTGTATAATTTCTTTATGTGTGTTGTGTGTGTGTTATAACTAAAGCACCATGCAATTTGAGCAAGGCTGGCTCAAGTTGTATGGTCTATGAGTTCGCTGTGTGTTGTGTGTGTGTTAGAACTAAAACACCATGCAATTTTAGCCAGCCTCCATGCAATTTGAGCGAGGCTGGCTCAAGTTGTATGGTGTATGAGTTCGCTGTGTGTTGTGTGTGTGTTAGAACTAAAACACCATGCAATTTGAGCCAGCGCCTTCATGCAATTTGAGCGAGGCTGGCTCAAGTTGTATGGTGTATGAGTTCGCTGTGCGTTGTGTGTGTGTTATACTAAAACACCATGCAATTTGAGCAAGGGTGGCTCAAGTTGTATGGTGTATGCAGGGGCGTAGACAGCGGTGAGGGGGATGCATCCCCCTCACCTCACAAGGTGGGGAGGGGGGGGGGGGTGGGGGATGACATGTACAATCATCCCCCCCCCCCCAGGTTTTAGGGAAGGATATTTTTGTTCTAAATGTATTTGTAAACGAGTGGGAAAGAAAACATTAGTTGTATGAGCTAAGGGGGGGGGGGGGGGGGGTGGGAAGGGGTTTCCCCCACTCCCACGGTAGGGAGCTCAGTTGCAAATTTGGACTCGAAATAATGCAAGAAAATTTGATATACTTAATTACAGAAATCATCACCATCTCCCCTACACACACACACACACCAGAAATACACTTACATCGTCCGTCTGCCGTCCGTGTATGTCTATAGATACTTGGGGGAGGGGGTGTGCCCCCTCCCACGTGGAGACATTTTGGAAATTGGTGTTTAAAACATCACTGTGTAGGTATGGTCATAATCGTTGCAGTTATATATTATTAGTATTATTATTATGCATTTTGTAAGATTTTTAGAAGATTTAACTTCTAAAAAAAGTGGGGATTGTTTGTCTTGTACAGGCCACCCCCAAATCAAAAAGTGCGGGATATATCCCCCCTCCCGGGTTGGGGGGGGGGGGGGGGGGGTAATCAGATAATTGTCGGACGGCGTGTGCGGCTGAGACCTCCGAACAGGCGAGCCGGAAGTAGTTTTGGATTGGGGGGGGGGGGGGGGGCAAAACCGCAAGGGGGCTCACAATTTTTGTGTGTAGGGGCTCATATGCCCAACCACACTCTGGATTGCCAACTTTGAGCTAGATGTGAGAGTGAGAAATTGCGTGGGAGCGAAGCGTTTTTGGACTTGAAATTGTGCATACCTAGATAAGGAAATTTGGCTGTATTTGGGAAAGCGTGCATAGGCGCCGGAAGTGGGGGGGGGGGGGGCAGGGGGGCGGCCGCCCCCCCAATCCAAAAAGTGGGGGGGGGGGCAAAACGCGTTTTTGCCCCCCCAAAAAGCCCCCCCCCCCTCAAAAAAAAGAAATACTTGTTAATTCTAACGTTTAAAAACTAAGTTATACAATCAACCATTTAACGTTTTCGCTGCGCGCTTCGCGCGTAAACAAATTATCTCAGTTTGTTGTGTAACTTGCGTATGGTACGTCTGGGGTGGATTTTTATGTACCGGTCCACGTAGTTCCTGTGTAGGCTGTTTGTGGCTGTTTGTGTGACGTGCACCAAATTGCACCATTTCAAGTATATCAATGCAAAATCTTCCCCGTGGGAGGGGGATACCCCCTCCCAAACCCTCCCCCTCTGGCTCTGCCCCAGCCCTCAGTCGTTTCGCTCCATCGGGACTAATTTTTGGCTGTAAGCTATGTTGTTGGATCATACGTAATGTGGCATATGGTTTATGTTTTTATGCACCAAATCGCACCATTTCAAGTATGAAATGCAAAATCTTCCCCGTGGGAGGGGGATACCCCTTCCCAAACCCTCCCCCTCTGGCTCTGCCCCAGCTCTCGGTCGCTTCGCTCCCTCGGGACTCATTTTTGGCTGTAAGCTATGTGGTTGGATCATATGGTTTATGTTGTTATGCACCAGAATGCACCATTTCAAGTATATAGATGAAAAATCTTCCCCGTGGGAGGGGATACCCCCTCCCAAACCTTCCCCTCTGGCTCTGCCCCAGCCCTCGATCGCTTCGCTCCCTCGGGACTCATTTTTGGTTGTAAGCTATGTTGTTTGATCATGTTTTTATGCACCAAATTGCACCATTTGAAGTATATAAATGCAAAATCTTCCCCGTGTATGATCTAACAACATGGCCTACATCCAATAATGAATCCCGAGGGAGCAAAGCGACCGAGGGCTTGGGCAGAGCCAGAGGGGGAGGGTTTGGGAGGGGGTATCCCCCTCCCACGGGGAAGATTTGCATTTATGTACTTGAAATGGCGCAATTTGGTGCACTTCATGCCATACCTGTGAAGGAAATTTAGAAACTCTCATCAGAATGTTTACAACAAACTGAGATAATCTGTTCGAAAATGGGTGTATAAACTAGTCTTTGAACGTTAGCTAATACATTTGATTTTGTCTTTCTCATTCTTTTTTTTTTATTTTTGGGAGGGGGGAATTTTTTTTTTGGAGGGGGGGGGGGCACATTCTGTTTTGCCCCCCCCCCCCCCCACACTTTTGGGATTGGGGGGGGGGGGCGGCTGCCCCCCACTTCCGGCGCCTATGCCTCCGAACCCATACCCACATTAAAGGGTCCTTTTGCTGTAATAGGTACCCATGTCTAAGGATTTTTTTGTGAACAATTTACCTACTGTATGTCTAAGGATTTCAAATCTGTAATATAAAACAATGGCCAATCATTTTGCAGTTTTTGATGAAATTCTTCATTAGTAAACTGTACCATACTACAGGGGCGGCGCCAGGGTATTTCTTAGGGAGGGCGAAAGTTTATACTTTGAGGGAGCGAAGCCACCTAGCGGGGGGGGGGGGGGGGGGAGGGTGTCCCCCCTCCCACACCAGGGAACTTTGGCAATATAAACACCCGAGGTTGTGAAATATTATGTATGCTAGCGAGCGGAGCGAGCTTGAACATTTTAGCAATTTCACATCGGCGGCAAATTCCAACATCCCGGAGAAAATGAGGGAGAAAAGAGGGAAAAGGAATAAATAAAAAAGGCACAAATGTCTAAGGACCTTTCTTGAAAAATTCACCCTTCCCAGTGGCACATCCCCGTATACCCACTAAATACTTGAGGACCCCCCCCCCCCCCCCCGGGTATCCCCTATACTTCGAGATCATACGCCCGTGGACACACTAAAGCACACGCTGTTGATCCCATGTGTATCTCATATAGTGGAACTGTTGTTTCTCGGTAAACCCCCACTTGGTCTAAACCCGCTTCGTCTAATATCCACTTCGTCTAATCCTATATAGTCTAAACCCATTTCGTCTACAACCACTTAGTCCATTAGCCGGTTCGTCTAATAACCATTTGGGCTATACCCTTATTGTCTAATATCCACTTGGTCCAAACCCACTTAGTCTAATGCCATCGAAGGATATACGTTTTGCGGAGGACAATAAGGCATACCCGAGTCGCTACCGCCCCATGGTCGTCCTCCAGATCGAAGAAAAGGGAAAGTCAGCAATGTCAATTGCCCGTTTAAAACGCCGAGCATTGACTAACGATTTATCGCCGTAAAAGTATTTGTAAGAATATAAATTGGAGTAGATAAAACGAATAATATATTGAGAAACCGTTTTAGATATAACAGGTTGCGAAACTACCCAGGATTTAATAAATATCAATATTTATATTACGTGGATGGTATGGTAATGATCGCTATTGACGATTGGCATCGTGTTTGTAAGTGCATCGACGACAAAATGCGACGACTTCAATTTAGCTGCGGTTATACAACGCGCAATGGCTATACAGCCGTGTATACAGGTCGCGCAGTCATCGAATTATCCCACCGAACCGTAGTTTATTTGCATAGCTCACTGACCTGCTGACCATCGTCTCTGGTCACTATCTCATTCGCCCTACCGTACACGATACTATAATTGCGCCAGCTTGTGGTAAGATGTATTAAGTCAGATGTAAGTCAGCCACGAAGCTACCATGCAGTACCAGAGGAGACGCCGAGGGGGTGGGGGGGGGGGGGTTGTGGTGGGGGTAGAATGGACGGGGGAGGTATCTGCTCAAATATTATGCAATGCATGTATAGTCGGCTAATATTTCCTTCAAAGGAATATATCATCGGGTTTCACAAGAATATGAATGTATGTGTCATGCAGGCAATTGGAGACACGGGGGGGGGGGGGGGTAGAGGCGAAGCTAGCATGAATACGAACACGGGGGTGGGGGTAGAAAGGATGGGGGAAGTATCTGCTCATGTAGTATACTATGCAAATGCAACTTAGTTTATGATATGAAACGTGTAGGGGACACGACGGGTTATGTGTCATACAGGCAATTGGAGCCGCGGGGGGGGGGGGGGGGGGGGGGCGAAGCTACTTTATTAGCAAGAACACGAACATATATTATTGTATCTATTTTAATACAAGCGGAACAAATTATGGATCATATGAAATATGGGGGATAACTGAATAACTTTGCGTGGATACTAAACCATCATGATTTTGTTATAGTATACATTGCCGGATGTATCGTTGGACGGGGCCCCGACGGGTTGTGGGGTCATCGCCCGAATCTATTTTGTCTTACTATTTAAATGATGACTGTGGGATATTTAGTAAAGTTTTTAAGTGTCGTTATGTCATCATCGTCTTTCTCTTACAAAAACCCGCGGATTTCCGCGGGTACAGCTAGTGTGTTATTATTATGTTTATGTATTTTTTTTTTTTTAGCCAAAAAAAGTGGGGGCTCCACCCCCAGCCCCCACCCGATTCCGGGCCCTGTTCAAGAAGTGTCTTAACCCATGTTATATCCTATGCACCCGTCCGAAACTAGACAAGTCAAAATTACCACTAAATAACCAGTGTAATACAAGTATATGTTGTGAAAGCATAAGGTTACCCTATAGTTTATAAATGTGTGTGAAATATCTTAATATTAACCTGTGAATCATGTTTCCGGTCATGTTTGCTCCTCTCTGTAGTCAAATGAACCATGCTAGCAGACATCGTTTGTTGTGTGTGCCAAAATAATGTTGCTTATGAAACTTGTTTGAAAGCTTTAGGTGGTATCTCACCGGGCTGGAGACTAGTTGGCGACTAGTTGGCGACTCAGTCTCTGCTAGTCGCGGAGACGTCTCCGCGACGTCACCGCGACGTCTCCTGGAGACTAGCCGGGTCGCCGGGGAGTCACGGGGAATGTGGGCGTAGATATACTTACGTAATACCTATTCATCAGGGGGAATGAATGAATAGATATTCCCCCTAGTTGAATAGGTATCAATGACAAATCTACGCCCATTGTGCCGGGGAAATCAAACGTGTCTGACTTTTTCCAGTCTCCGCGACGTCTCATGGAGACTAGCCGGGTCACCGGGGAGTCGCGGAAAAATCAAACATGATCGATTTTTTTGGGAGACTTTTTTCAGTCTCCAGCAGGTCTCCGCGACGTCTCTGCGACGTCTCCGAAATCTACTGGAGACCAAGGCGACTGAGAGAAGACGTCGCGGCGACGTCTCCGCGACTTTGTTTGACGGTGCTTGACCCACTTTAGAGACCACGTGACTGAAGTTTTTATCATCTAGTTGTAGATCTAGATGTATACAGACAGGCAGAAGTCGCGGCGACGTCGCGGCAACCTTTTGGAGACTCGAGTCGCCAACAGGTCGCCAACAAGTCTCCGGCCCGGTGAGATACCACCTTTAAACGGGTGCGGTTCGTTATTCCGAAGGTTCGTTATTCCGAAGGTTCGTTATTCCGAAGGTTCGTTATTCCGAACACGCAAATTTCCTATACCCGAGTGTTCGTTAATCCGAAAATGAAATAGGGTTCGTTAATCCGAACATTTGTTGCATTATTCCGAGGTTCGTTATTCCGAAGGTTCGTTATTCCGAAGGTTCATTATTCCGAAGGTTCGTTATTCCGAAGGTTCGTTATTCCGAAGGTTCGCTATTCCTAAAATGAAATCGGGTTCGTTATTCCGAAGTTTCGTTATTCCGAAGGTCCGTTATTCCGAGGGTTCGTTATTCCGAAGGTTCGCTATTCCTAAAATGAAATCGGGTTCGTTAATCCGAATATGAATTTGGGTTTGTTATAATGCTATAATTTCATATAAAGAGAGAAAGTAAACTTAAATGTTTGATTGGTCTGGCCAAGGGAGGGAAAGGGGGAGGGGTATGCTTAATGCAGGCTGTAAATTAAATAAACAAAAACACAAACTATAGTATTATAACAAGCCCGATTTAATTTTCGGAATAACGAACCCGATTTTATTTTCGGATCAACGAACCTTCGGAATAACGAACCCTTCGGAATAACGAACCTTCGGAATAACGAACCCGATTTTATTTTCGGATCAACGAACCTTCGGAATAACGAACCTTCGGAATAACGAACCTTCGGAATAACGAACCTTCGGAATAACGAACCTTCGGAATAACGAACCTTCGGAATAACGAACCTTCGGAATAACGAACCTTCGGAATAACTGAACCTTCGGAATAACGAACCTTCGGAATAACGGACTGTAACCCTTTAAAACAGTGGCAAGCTTAATATTGACATTGGAAGATTGGAGGATTTTCTTTTCTTTTTGTAGATATTTGTTAGACTATTGATGCCTTGAAATGCCGCGTGTGCCACTTGCGGGGAGGGGAGGGGGGGGGGGGGGAGGTATACCGCTTTGTTTTGACATACGAGATAATTGATTGCTTGAAGTTGTACGAGCTTGCAATTCCACATTAATATTTATTAGGTTATTTTGCCCAAAAATACGAAAAGAAAACATTTGTTTGGACCCCTGATGGCAAAATGACAATTCAATTAAACAATGAAATGAAAACTTCTAAAAGGATTATAAAAGTTACTATTTATGAAACAAATATCAATAAAAACATAGAGAATTTAAATATTTTCTGTATGCAGAATATACACATTTTGTATTTTTTTTTACAATTAAAAGTGGATGTATAAATTAGGTTTTTAACCTTAGAATTAACAAGTCTTAGCTCATACAACGATTGTTTTCTTTCCCACTCGTATACAGATACACACACACACAAAAAAAAAGCTTCCATAAAAGCTGGGGGGGGGGGGGGGGGGTGGGGGGGGCGTGAGGATAATTGTACATGTCATCTCCCCACCTTGTGAGGATCCCCCTCACCCCCCCCCCCCCCCCCCCCCCCGTTGTCTACGCCCCTGTTTGACGATATACGATGTTATGGACCTGTTCTTTTTTTGAAGGTACCTGATTATAACGCCCACTATCTTGCTTTCTTTTAGGTGGTCAATGTATACACTGTTTGATGAAATTCGTCTATAAAGTCCACTTGTTTATAGCGGCCACATATCTATTTTCCCTTGGGTGGTGAGCGTACGAACGATATTTTGGGACTTGTCTATGAAGGTCACCTGATTGAAGCGGCCATTAGTTTTCTCTTATATACAGGTTTCGTCTAGTGAAACCGCTGTGGCTAAATATCCATAGAGTTAAAATTACAGCCCTATGTAATCTTTCATACGGTATGCAGGCGGTGGCCATCACAGAGGTCAGTGTGGGCGATCGTTAGACCAAATGAGAATTAGACTAAAGGGTCATTAGCTGAAATAGTGTGTAGACGAAATGGCATTAGACGAACTGCTTTTAGACCAGGTGGGAAAATAGACCTATTGGTATTAGACGAAATGGTAATAGACCAAATGGATATAGACCAAACGGTAATTAGACGAATTGCATATAGACCAAGTGAAGAGAAGCCTAACTGGGAATTAGACGAACTGATATTAGACGAAGTGATAATAGACGAAACGAGGAAGAAAAAAAAGTAGACGAATTGACAATTATTTGGTGATTAGACAAAACGGCAATTGCCTAAATGGGCATTAGACCTAGTGATTATTAGACCAAATGGGTTTAGCCGAAGTGGAGTTAGACGAACTGATGATTAGACCAAGTGGTATTAGACCAAGTGAATATAGACCGTTGTTTCTGGCGTATTTTCGTATAGTTAGGTGGATCTGTAAATGATGCGCTTGATGTAGAAGGATTGTGTTCAAGATGGGAGCAAAAGGTTCTCAAAATTATCTTACCGATGCTTTGATGGATCTCTATTTGGGGTGCCCTTTTACTTCAAAATGTTCTGACAAGCCATGCAGAAGAAAAAAAATCATCAGAATTGATTTGTTTATTTGCTGATCCTCCCCCCCCCCCCCCCGCATCCCCCGCCCCCTCCCCCGGCCCACTCCCTGGATCCGCCCTGACCCCCTTACCAGTGAAGGGTGTCCAAATGATCGTGTCCTATATAAAGGCCGGGTGCGGTTCGTTATTCCGAAGGTTCGCTATTCCTAAAATGAAATCTGGTTCGTTATTCCGAAGGTTCGTTATTCCGAAGGTCCGTTATTCCGAGGGTTCGTTATTCCGAAGGTTCGCTATTCCTAAAATGAAATCGGGTTCGTTAATCCAAAAATGAATTTGGGTTTGTTATAATGCTATAATTTCATATAAAGAGATAAAATAAACTTAATTGTTTGATTGGTCTGGCCAAGGGAGGGAAAGGGGGAGGGGTATGCTTAATGCAGGCTGTAAATTAAATAAACAAAACACAAACTATAGTATTATAACAAGCCCGATTTAATTTTCGGAATAACGAACCCGATTTTATTTTCGGATCAACGAACCTTCGGAATAACGAACCTTCGGAATAACGAACCCGATTTTATTTTCGGATCAACGAACCTTCGGAATAACGAACCTTCGGAATAACGAACCTTCGGAATAACGAACCTTCGGAATAACGAACCTTCGGAATAACTGAACCTTCGGAATAACGAACCTTCGGAATAACGGACTGTAACCTAAAGGCCTACGTTGGAATTGAAAGCAATTTTTTTAAATAGAATGAAGAGGTGGCGAAAATGGGCAGAAAAATCTATACAGGCCTAACCTATACATAGGAGGTTTTAACGGTCAGGTGGTGAGCTTAATTTATCACTTTCTTGAGGATATTATTTTTAAAATTTGCGATTGGATGACCAAGTTTTGTGGCATACGCTGTTCTTCGGCTTCCATGATTTTTGTCTGAATTTATTCATTACTGCACATTTATATTAATTTACAAGTCGTATAGTTGTTGCGATTGGTTACAGACTTCGGTTTATACGTTACATAATTATGGAAAAAGGGTAATGTCACTTCGATGTTCGTGTTCTTTCATTAGCTGGTGATGATCAGCCTACATGGCATGACATTTATCATCCTCAAACAGTCTCTCTTCTTTTCTTCTCCCTCTCTTTTTTTTGTTTTTGTTTTGGTATAGGCTGAAAAGTGGTACGTATGAATCCGTACCATCCGTAGCGGCTCCGCCGGGCCTGCCTCCCACACCCTTCCCCTGCTTAGTAATTTCGCTCCCTGTGTTGGGGTGCATATTTATTAGTGTGTCAATTATTTGTTTTCTTTGTGAAAATATATTCAAAATTTATGGTCGATCAAATCATAACACGCTTTCCCAGATACAGTCAATTTGAAGCCCGAATTTCCTATCTAGGTAACCACCAGATTGCACAATTTAATTTTTTTAAATGCAAAAGCTCTCTACCGTGAGAGGGGGATACCCCCCTCCGACAAGTACCCTCCCCTCGCTCAGTCACTTCGCTCCCTCAGGCTTGGTCGCTTCGCTCCTTGCAATGTCTCACTCTCACATATGGCTCAAAGTTGGCAGCACTGCGAGTGTGGTTGGGCATCGAGCCCCTACACACACAAAATCGTGAGCCCCCATAGGTTTTGCCCCCCCCCCCCCCCCCCCCCCCCACTGAGCCACTTTCGGCAGGTGGTCTCGGCCGCGAAAAAATTGGTCTTGGTCCGGTGAACGGCAAATCACCTCCCCCCCCCCCCCCCCCCCCCCCCCCCGGTGTTAGAACCTGTCAACGCCACTGGGTGTATGAGTTTGCTGTGTTGTGTGTGTGTGTTAGAACTAAAACACCATGCAATTTGAGAAAGGCTGGCTCAAATTGTATGCTGTATGAGTTCGCTGTGTGTTATGTGTGTGTGTTAGAACTTAAGCACCATGCTATTTGAGCGAAGCTGGCTCAAATTGTATGGTGTATGAGTTCACTGTGTGTTGTGTGTGTGTTTTAGAACTAAAGCACTATGCAATTTGAGCGAGGCTGGCTCAAATTGTATGGTGTATGAGTTAACTGTGTGTTGTTTGTGTGTGTGTTAGAACTAAAGCACTATGCAATTTGAGCGAGGCTGGCTCAAATTGTATGGTGTATGAGTTCGCTGTGTGTGTGTTAGAACTTAAAGGTAAGGGTGAGTTTTGGTAATTTTCAAAGTGCCCCCCCAACATAAATTGTAACGGATTTGGCTGATTTCAATTCCATATGAAAGATCATCGAAAAAAACATGGGAAATAATAATGATTCCCGTTCAAATGCTCTAATTGTTGTGAAATTTGCTTTCAAAAAATTATATAAAAGTGGTTGACGCCCGGGTATCACTTTTTAGAGAACGATAGCGCGAGTCGCTAGCGATCTAGGTCCTCCATAAAGAAAACTGAAACTAAATATATTTGTGCACGCTAATTATGCTTAAAACTATACATATGATACGGTACTTACAAGCAATTCACTCTCCAATATGTGATCCAACTATCGGGTGGATTAAGATTATGATTTTTCCCTCCATTCCGCAAAAAATCAGTGATATACATGCACCTCATGGACTTCGCTCCGTGTATTAGCGCGAACGAAAGCCGAACAAACGGGGCTTTGCAATTATACATACTACACGTACTATACTACCGCGCACTGCACTACAGTCCCGTATTAGGACCTAGAACGCTAGTGCTTCGCACTGTTGTTCTCTAGAGTTAATTTGACACTTCGAGTTGTAACGGCTCTTTTTGAATGATAACAGGGGTTTTACTTTCTCGTTTGTAATTGTGTATAGTTTTTGAGCATGGTGAAGTTATAACTATTAGTTTGTACCGTAATCGTGCAGGTTTTAGTTACTAAAGTTAAGTTTGACCAATACTCAACTATCCCTTTAAGCACCATGCAATTTGAGCGAGGCTGGCTCAAATTGTATGGTGTATGAGATCGCTGTGTGTTGTGTGTGTGTTAGAACTTAAGCACCATGCAATTTGAGCGAGGCAGGCTCAAAATGTATGGTGTATGAGTTCGCTGTGTGATGTGTGTGTGTTAGAACTTAAGCACCATGCAATTTGAGCGAGGCTGGCTCAAATTGTATGGTGTATGAGATCGCTGTGTGTTGTGTGTGTGTTAGAACTTAAGCACCATGCAATTTGAGCGAGGCAGGCTCAAAATGTATGGTGTATGAGTTCGCTGTGTGATGTGTGTGTGTTAGAACTTAAGCACCATGCAATTTGAGCGAGGCTGGCTCAAATTGTATGGTGTATGAGATCGCTGTGTGTTGTGTGTGTGTTAGAACTTAAGCACCATGCAATTTGAGCGAGGCAGGCTCAAATTGTATGGTGTATGAGATCGCTGTGTGTTGTGTGTGTGTTAGAACTTAAGCACCATGCAATTTGAGCGAGGCTGGCTCAAAGTGTATGGTGTATGAGTTCGCTGTGTGATGTGTGTGTGTTAGAACTTAAGCACCATGCAATTTGAGCGAGGCTGGCTCAAATTGTATGGTGTATGAGATCGCTGTGTGTTGTGTGTGTGTTAGAACTTAAGCACCATGCAATTTGAGCGAGGCAGGCTCAAAATGTATGGTGTATGAGATCGCTGTGTGTTGTGTGTGTGTTAGAACTTAAGCACCATGCAATTTGAGCGAGGCTGGCTCAAAGTGTATGGTGTATGAGTTCGCTGTGTGATGTGTGTGTGTTAGAACTTAAGCACCATGCAATTTGAGCGAGGCAGGCTCAAATTGTATGGTGTATGAGATCGCTGTGTGTTGTGTGTGTGTTAGAACTTAAGCACCATGCAATTTGAGCGAGGCTGGCTCAAATTGTATGGTGTATGAGATCGCTGTGTGTTGTGTGTGCGTTATAACTTAAACACCATGCAATTTGAGCAAGTGCACTCACACACACACACACACACACACACACAATAAGAACACCTGTCACACAAACCATACATTTCGAGTAGCTCCTCAAATAACTGGACTGGACTTACGGGCTCATATTGCATGGTATACAAGTATGTGTGTGTGTGTGTGTGTGTGTGTGTGTGTGTAACTCTATTATTTTTTTGTTAAAATATACTATTTATTCTTTAGAACAAAAGGTGTACTTCCTTCTGTACGGAAAGTACAGAAAATTATTTTGGATTATGAAGAAGAAGAAAAAAAAATGGCTATTAAAAAGGGTAAACTAGGAGTTCACTTACAAAAGTGGGAACACCATTAAAATACATGTATAATATGATTAATTTAATTTTGTTAGAATTATAGGGAATTCGTTTATTATTATTAAGGTTCTGGGTTTCTACCCTCTTTAGTTGAATGTGACAGCTTTCTATATTGTTAATTAATTACTCTTTTGGTTGAAATCAAAACGAGCAGAATACTGGAATGGGTGTCTGCGGTATGTGGTGCGATCGGTGGTTGGATGGGGATGGGGTTTTTCTTGGGCTAAATTGGGGGTGCGGGGGGGGGGGGGGGTAAAGGGGCATATTTTAGTTCCTTTTACTTTTAGTTACAAAACCTCCATTATGTTAATTCCATGAAGTCAGGAAATTGAATATACAGTTGATTTGTATTTGCTTATGTATGTAAGATAACCATTTCTACTTTCGTTCATTATAGTTGTATATGTATATTTGGTTTGGTATGTATATTCAAATGTAAATGTTTATTTGGAGGAATAAAAATTACTTTAAAAAAAAAAGTGTGTGTGTGTGTGTGTTTAAGTTCAAGCTGCATCTATATATTTGTTGTTTCATTGATATATTTTACATTATTGCATTGTCATGGTTGTAGTATGTTAAGTTGGTACTCCACGTGAACAAAATGGTGTGATATATTTCTAGTATGGCCGATTTAATCAATTATTTGTTCGCTATTATTAACTCCTAGTTATTATCTCCTACTGATATTGCTTTTATAAAATACTGCATTAGAAAATGGTATTACTAGGTCTAACTTTGCATTTTGACCTAGTTTTCATGAAGTATCACGAACTTTTGGCGACAGACTCGAATTTAAGATTTGTTCATTTTTGGTATTTATTAGATATGCTTAACATCTATAAACGCCAAGCAACATTTTTTGGTAAATATGATTCCGAATAGAACGTTCTTTTTATAAGAAAGAAATAGTTATTACATACGTATTTCATCATAATTATACTGAAATTAAATGCAAGATACACATTTTGCATTTTTGCACAATACCGAGTGGCAATTTCATACACTTGACCCTATTTCGACAACTATTCTGAATATATGCCGTGGTCATTTGTATAAGTAGAAAATGAATTATTTGACAAGTATTCCATGTTGTATTGTAATGTTCGCAGATATGCATTATGCAGGATGCCGAGTAGCGATTTATGTACTTGACCCGCTTCCTTTGACGCCATTATTCCGATATGCCCCCGGGGCAATCAGCTGCCTGCCGACCTAGGACTACCGTCCACTCGTATGCAGGGGTGGATGTAGGGGTAACTTAGAGGGGGCACGGTGCAAATAATACCACCCCACACACACACACACACCCCCACCCCCCCCCCCCCCCACACACACACACACAATGGCCTGCCGACCTAGGACTACCGTCCACTCGGTGTGTATGCAGGGGCGCCACAGAGAGGTGCAAATACGGGGGGCAAGCAGTTGCGTAGCTATATACGAGGGCACTGGGGCACTAAAAATCCCCCTATGCCTACCGACCTAGGACTATACTGTCCACTCGTTGTGTATGCAGGGGCACCACATGAAGGGGGTGAAGCAGTTACGTAGCTACGAAGGCACGGGGGCGCGATGACACCCCCCCCCCCCCAATGCAGACCTAGGGGTACCGTCCACTCGTTCTGTATGCAGGGGCGTAATAGACTAAGGTTAAAGAGGGGGAGCAGGGCCTTAACTACGAGGGCACGGGGGCAAATTCACACCCCCACAAATAATATCCTGCAGACCCAGAATCACCGTCCACGAGAGGTGTAATAAGGTGCAACACAGACTGTGGGCAAATAGGGGGGCTTCGAGTACGGGGCATGTTACACCCCCTTTATTGGCAATAGATTGACACAAAACTGATACAACAACGTATAAGGGTAAACACCGTTACATACATACAGTGTTTCTCGAAAATCGACGTGCCCCTTACACTCTGACCAAGACAGCACAAACATGAGGGTAAACATAAAGTAAAATACAATAATACATAATAAGGCATGCCCCGAATGATACGTACGCCCCCATATATATTATATACATATGGTAAAATATATTTTGAAATATAGTACAGTATTGTGGCCCAATAATTGGCACGCACTCACCATCCCCGTCATAAAATACAATACAATACAAATAATACATAGATAACAATACATTGCCCCCTCCCCCCCCCCTCCCCCCCCCCCCACCCTCAGTAAGCTCGCACTACACCACCGGGTAGAATTCCTACGAAGGGGGAGGGGGGCAACTCTTACCCTATATGTGTTACGTTCCTGACTACTTACAACTACTTCTTACCGGACAAGTTTTCTTGAGAAAAGCTTCAAATTTCGATAGTTTTCTTTTATTCTCAATAGGATTCGATTATGACAGTGGTCACATTTTCTCCATTAATTGTAATGTTTGTTTAACGCTTTTGAGAAACCGAAACTAAATTCGGACTCAAAAAGTTTTTAAAAAAAGTACTCACTAGAGGAAACGCAACATCGATCAGTCTTAAAGGGATCTAGTAACGTTGACAAATCCACAAAATTAACTTTGAACTCTAGCGGTTCTCACATACCTCGTTGAATTTGTATTGATTGGATTGAAATCTTTGGATTCATTAATATATACGGGGGAATTGAAACTGTGTACAAAGTCAGTGCAATGAGTTAGTGATTATTAGTATTTTCGTACATTTCTCGGTCATATGACCCTCATTTTCACACATCATTCCGTGGACATTATTATCAGATCACAAAAATACACATTTTATCAACCCTTCTCAGCTTATGTACATGTCAACAAAGTTACTAGATCCCTTTAAAGGGATAATTGAGTTTTGTTTGGTATAGAGAGTACAGTTTTAGTCAAACTGAATTTTCTTAACCACAACTTGCACCATTACATTACAAACGAATAGTTATAACTCTACCATGCTCGAAAACAAATTACAAACAACTAAGTAAAAAGCCTGTTATAATTCAAAAAGAGCCGTTTACACTCAAGGGGGCGCTCTCTAAAAACTCATTGGTTTTAACCATTTTTTATTTTTTTAACTGTGCATGTGATGTTTTGTTAACATAATGATTATACAGAGACATCATGAACAACTATTTATAAACATCTTTTGTAAATTTTTGAAAAGTGTAAGCATTTTTTATTTGTAACGGCTGGTTCAAATTATTGAATGATTGTGGAGCCCCACAATAATTACAAATGGTTATATTTATGAATATTTCAGCCGTCTCTGAACCAATTTTGATAAAATAAAGTTTATTCTGTCATTAAAATTGTATGCTTTTTCAAATTTGACACTCAGTTTTTACTTACCTCACCAACAATTTATTTCGTCCAAAACTCAACTATCCCTTTAAAGGGAAGAGAGAGTGAAGAGCGTGCACTGTTACCTTCTCCGCTCTTTAATTTTCCTCTCCTTACCTGAGCCTGCGGCGCCACGCAAAACCCAGTATACGTATGTTTAGATACACATCTACACATACACACATACACACATACACACACGCACACGCACACACACACACACACACACGCACACACACCCACACACACACACACACACACACACATACACACACGCACGCACACATACATACAAAATTACACACTGCAGTTGCAAATTAACACACAAACACACACAAACACACACACACGCATACACACACACACAAACACACACATAGGCTACGCATGTATTTTACATACATAATTGCACACTACGGTTACTCATTAAAACACACACACTTACACACATTGCATTACAGGTGCACCTCACTGTAAGTGTTTGATATTATTAAAAGAAAATGCTTACAGCGTTGCGCTCCCGAATCCAATCCGGCCATTGGAGAGCGGAGGTAATGAATTTCTCCTCATTCATCGATTTAAGTAGAGGAGACCTCCGGGCAAAGACCGTTTAACGTAACGTTAGATGCTCGTCTCTGAATAAATAAAAGCCCCCTTTTCGACGACGGAATCCTATCAAAACACAAACCTGGAGCTATGTACTAACCTCCGAACTGGAGAGCGGCAGTGGGGCGTAGGTAAGCTTAAAAAGGGGGCGATTGACCCCTATGGTAGTGCGTCCCATAATGCCCTTCTTCCCCCGGTGGTAAACAAAGTACAGACTATACTTTATGAGGGAGAGACACATATTCTACCCCCCCCCCCCCTATTGTTACGATCATTACAGCCCCCCCCCCCCCCCCCCCACATAATATTTCGGTTTAACCTGGTTACTCCCCTAGAAAACGGAAGTTTGATCTCGTTTTACACTGTAAAAGAGCCGCCGCAAATTATGTGCATTACTGTATATAGTGGCTAGCAACTTGTAAATAACTCTGACCCATTGACAGGAAAGGCATACAATTCCGAAACGATGTGATAATGATGACTCGATGGAAGAACTGTTTATATGCTGCGGTATCATCGGTTATTTAAAGCAATTAAAGGCATTAATAAGTAAATTTAATTTCATTTCATTTAATTTAATTCATTTTGACGATTAAAATAGAATGTATATAACATGTACAATCACAATAAATTACAGGTAAAATATAAAAGCTTATGTATACTTTAAACTAAACAATAATAAAATAAGTGGAGGGGATAATAAGCAATAAGCAAAAGTTATGCGTATCGAGATTGTCCTCAGTGTGAAACTAATGTGTGTATATAACTAGTGTAATGTATGTGTGTGTGTGTGTGTGTGTGTGTGTGTGTGTTAGTGTATGTGTGCATATGTGCGAGTGTATGTGCATGCGTCTTTCTGTATGTGTGCATGTGTGCCTGTGTGCCTGAAATGCATGTATAAGTTTGTGTACGTAATGTATGCGTTTGTACAGGAGAGAATATATTGAGAGATGTAAGTTTGCAGTGCGTATGTTTGTTTGTAAGGACGACGCGCCCTGGCAGGTGAGAGTGGCGTCGGACACCGCTTGACTGGTTCGCGGAAGAAGTCCATTTCATGCTTCGGTGATCTCCTATAAACTAATCAAATCAGGAGGACAGGAGGATTACGAAATATTGTCATTGATTCACGGTCTTTTGAATATCAACAATTCACTTCGCAGCTTTATTTTTTTATTATGTGTTTTATATTTTGCTTTTCCGAGCGTGTCATTACTGATTAAACTTTGCCCTTTCTTTATTTCAATGCTTTCATGAGCGATCCCAAGAAAATAATACGATTGAATAATTCTGCTGAATTCAGCCGACCCCTTGTTTCATTATACTCGTTTATTATGTTTATTATATGATTCAGACATAAAAGACATAAACAAGCAAACAAAACACATACACTAGCCTAACATCTCGTGAAAGATAAATTATTTACAGTTAATGTATGTCTATAAAAATGATAAATGAAATCAGCAAAGAATTGTGTTTTTTATTAACGAAGAGCTGTATGAAATTATATTGAAAAAGTCTATTACACAACGTATCTTGAGCGTCTAATCCGAGGCGCATACATGCACTGTACATCGGGGGTGTTTCACAAATAAATATTTTGTCAGTATGACAATTTTTTCATAATGACAATGTTTTTGTAGTGGCATGAAAGGAACATTTTGGCCGAAATTTGGCGTAATTCTGGCAAAAATTTGGCCAATTTATGCAAATTTGACAAAATTGTTAATGCCACCATAAAAATTTGACATAATGACAAAATATTTCTTTCGTTGAGCCTCCATACTTGCATCTACATTCCTCTCCAGAAAAAAATTAAAGCTTTTTTTCCCGGGATAACGTTTCCATCATTTCGATTGCGAGTTTGGCATAAATAAGATAAATAAAATTAAGACTATATTGATATCTACGGTAGATTTCCAGATTAGTATTACTTTTTTTTTATTTTGTGATGACTTTTTATACTTTTGCGGGACAGTTTGAGCGGTTTGCTACATAGGCTACCAAAGAGCTTTAAATTTACCTTTTCTGAATGAATGATAGCATCAAACAAATTCAATCAATCCATAACAATCAATGAATTGTATCATCACTTCTTATATAAGTCCTTTTTTATGAATTGTTATAAGAAAGGAAATAATGCGTATTTTCTTTTCATTATACATTTTATCATGTTTATAGAGCAACTGGTGAAATTATGAGTATCACACACTACACTCATGCAAACAAGAAACTGTTCACATGACCGATGTGATTATTTTTTTAGATAAATATGCGAGTCTCTAGGACCCGAATTCTCATCAAAGGGTTCAAGCCTGGGTTATTTTAGCTCACTTAATATTCAACACACGGTTGGTAATTAAAACGTTAGTCCTTGAGAAGTCATGGAATTACCATTAAAAATAACTTCAGACAATTCGGGTCGGGTCGGATTGGGTCGAGTCGGCTCTGTCTACGCCGTGCTTTACATTCATACAATGGACTACATATGTCATTTTGGCGATGCATGCATGTCTTTATAGCGCCTTATTTATGAATGTACACGTATATACAAGCGCCATATTATCTCTCTTCGTCTATGTATACAAGTTTCAGTAGATAAACATAACTGTCAAGCAGTATATTATTTGATAAATCGCTCGCTGTATCAATATAAATAAGGTACTATTTATTTCAATCACGCGTGCTGGTCATGAACTTGATCTCTCTCGTGTCACCCCTCTCTCTCACTCGTTCTATATATCTTTCGCCCTTTACACCCCCCCCCCCCCTCCCTCCACCTTCCCCTCATCCCTTTCTTTTCACACTCTCTGTTCAAACTCTCTCTATGCCGTCCCATCTATTTCTCTCAATTAAAAAGTAATCATTCGCGTTGTTTTTTAAAGAGTAGTTTCAATTTCAATTTCAATATCACCAACTAAAAAGGACAATTATTTTGTTTAAATATCATGATTGCTAAAATACAGTATAAAGCAAAAGAACACGTTCAACTACTGTATACCCTTCTTTAATGTATGTTTTGATAACACCAGCATACAAAAGGAACAATATTTGTTTAAATATCACGATCATTTAAACAAAAATTATAAAGCAAAATAATAAACAAATATACCATGCACTGAGACTAGTGGCTCGAAATAGTGCATGATATATTTGTTTTATATCCTTCCAACAAATCTTGAAAAATCATGAATTATGGCACGGTATAGCACCTTTTTTTTCATGGGCATTTTGTTTTCAACATCATCAACATCATAGCAATGTTATGTTTGGTCCCATGACGCTATGTAGACCAATCACTGAACAGGATTTCATTAATGAAGGATATAACATCTTCTATTATACCCTACTGTTATATATTTTGATTTCTGTTCATTATTTTGTTAAAGCCAAATATCAGTTTTGGGAAAGTTACGGAAAACATTTATTTGGGCCAAACCAATTGATCAATATTTTTGAATAAGTATGAAAGGGGCTTGTGTGGTCAAATCCGAACATTAGTATCATTAAATGCAGAAAATAATATTGGAAGAAATCCAATGGCCGCCCGTGAAATTTGGCTATATATCCGCCGCCCGTTCGCACCTGTCCGCGCCGCTATAGCGCCGGGCTGGAGATATCGACAAACCGCATACCGCATGGTCTTCTGCGCGTAGCGTATACGCGATTCCGCATGCGGTTAAATCGGACTTTGACAACGTTCGTTTTATTTTGGAACCAATAAATGCTCAATTACTCAATTTCAAAGCAGTTTTTGTCAAAATCTGTACATTAACATCTAAGTTATGACCTATTCTTTCTCGTGGTAGGTGATGAAAGCATATTTTATTTTTTTATTTTGTGTGTGTGTGGGGCGTTTCCCAGTACTGTTATTTGGCTTTAACACCAACGTGCAAAAAGGAACAATATTTGCTTAGAATAACATGACTGCTTGTGAGACATTATAAACCAAATGAAAATGTTCGACTACACTTCTATCATATAATGTTGATGTCTCATCCTTATTCTGTAAATAATGTCACCATTTCAAATGTCTCACTCTCTCCCTTCACTCTCCTTCAATCTCCGTTTCTAATCTCTCTATTTCGTTGTTACTGTCTTTTACACAACCCCTCTCTCTCTCACCCCCTTTTTTTGTTACTTTTCCCATGTATCTCTCCTCTCTCTCTCTCTCTCTCTCTCTCTCCTCCCCCCCCCCCCCCCCCCCCCCCCCCCCCCCCCCCCCATTCTGACGAGTAGGTCATAACGGTCCTCCCATCTGGTCTCCATTATTCCCGCAATGCGGTCACGGGTGATGGCTAATGGTCGATTGTTGCCCTCACCATCCAAGTTCATTGCATGGTCTGTATACAATCAGATGTGGGCCATGTTTATACAAATGTTCATTATCACAGTATCATGTGAATGATCTTTGAGACGCTTGGAAGAAATGCTCCACGTGGAGTGGAGATGGTGCACACAATGTGTGCGGGCTGGAATAGCACTCATCATCCAAGTTCACTGCATAGTCTGTATACAATCAGCTATAGGCCATTTTATATAACTGTCAATAGTTAAAGCGCTTAGAGGTGATATTGTATCATAATAGGCGCGACATAAATCAAACCAATTATTATTACTTGTCGATATGTCTAAATCCGTTTGAACTACGCCCATTAACTCATCTACTACTAAAGCTAAATGACAGTAGTGGGAAACGCCACACAATAAAACAAAATAAATGTACGCTCTTATTACCAACCATGGAAAAGAATATAATTTTACTAATATGGGGTTATAACAATTTGACCAGGAAACCGCCTACTAATAAATTGATATATTTGCAAAATTATAAAAACCTGATTTGCCGCAAATCGATATCGCCAACGCGGAATCGCGCATACGCTACGTGCAAAATACCACGTGGTCCCCATGTGTAGTCCGGTATGCGGGCTTGTCGATATCTCCAGCCCAGCGCTAGCGGCGCGGACAGGTGCAAACGGGCGGTGGATTTATAAATTTCACGGGCGGCCATTGGATTTCTTCCGATATTTCTGCATGCTTATAGGTTCGGATTTTACCACACAAGCCCTTTTTAAATACTTATTCAACAATATTGATCAATTAGTTTGGCCAATATAGATTTTTTCGGTAACTTTCCCAAAACTGTTATTTAGCTTTAACAAACTCAGAATGTAGAGGCTTATGATTATGATTAGATATACTCTATGGATTGGGATTAGGGTGAGGTTTGGTTTTAGGATTGGAGCATGTACATTATGTCTTACAAACCAAAATGTGACGTAGACTCAGCGACCATAAAGTCAATATACTGGCGTTTGCAGGGTCCCACCTAAAATAGCGAATAGGTCCCATTGAGTGTTATCCCAGTCGCAATCGTCGCTTGGCTTCGATCTCGCGACCCTGTGACTGGAAGCCAAGTTAGTGTCTATCTTATCGTGCCACAACATCTCTGCTAGAGTACTGCAGCGTCATTATTGAATGTCATTTTTTAAATACAGTAATGGTATGATAATGAGACAACTTAACTTGTTTATGTTCTATTATTATGGATTGGTTCGGAATTATTTGAAAAAGGGGAATTCCTCTAATTCAGTAATAAAAAAATATATTAAAAAAAAGAATCGTTGGTTCCTTCCAAAATCGATGAATGAATTCAATACCATTATAAAATACCAATAACAATCTTACACGGAATACCACCTCTGATGTGCCCCTTCAGAAGGGTTTTTTCCGTTTTTGATTTCGTTTTTCTTTCGTTCATTTATTGCATTTTGAGAATCGATGCTCATTGAATTAACCCCTTTTACGATCCAGCAAGATTGAGCACACTCCGTTGCTGACAGAATGTCATCATTCGATAATATTATTATCTTTCCCAGATATTTTGAGAGAGCACTGATAATTTTTGCATTTTAACTTCCGATTGTTTTATTGCTATACCGCTGCAGGGGGGGGGGGGGGTGCCTAATGTTCCCTCATGCATGTTCCTATGCATGTCAGGGTACATAATTATGTTTTAAAAACAACTATAAGCTAGGAGCTGCAGATGTACATTCTTTTACATGACTGTTTCAGAAACAAATTTTCTTCCATACTTTTTATTTTTTGCCACAACCTGGCTGCTGATGACGAGTGTGGAACTAACCTGTTGTGTGAGCTTACTTAACATTTTACTGATTGTGACTTTAATGGCTAACTCCTGCCGGAGTGTTGCCCTGTTGGAGCAAATATCGTTGGTATTTTTCATATTTTACCATAATTGTTCATTCAAAATGACAATTCTTTGGTTTATCCCCTCCAATATACCCTACTATAAGTGTTCTATAACTGTTCCGTTTTGTCTATAACACATAAGAGTTTTACACAGGTTAAATATTTTAGTATTCTTTCACGAAATTGTAATCTCTGCAACTACTATTCCTACACCTGATCTTTCACCGTTTTGTTTTAAGGTGATGTGTCTAAAACTGACATTCATTAGAGAGAGGGGAGAGATTATCAGAGTCAGTATAAAATCCATGATGGTATAATATTTTTTACCCAATGTGAAAGATTTATATATATCAAATGTTATATTAAAGTGAGGCCTGTAAAGTGTCAGATATTGCCCAAAATGACATTTGAGACTTCAATCATGTACCAAAATCATTGTAAGATATATGTCCGAATGATGGTGTGAAAGTTTCATTGAAAAAGAACACTGCTTTCTGGTTAAAAAGGCGAAAATATGCGTCAGCTTTTACAACGGACGTTTATGAGGTTTATGCCGTTGTTATTCTTTTGAGCAGAATGATAGATATCGTCATACTAAGGGGGCATTTGAAAAAATCTAACCCCATTTTATTCTTCTCTTACCATAAGCTAAACAACACGTAGAAGAGAAACGAGAAGCTCCAAGTAATTTCGTGGAGTTTACAGACACTTTACAGGCCTCACTTTAATGATATCGCGTGAATAAAAGAAAACGTCCACGATTTGTATCCGAATAGCTTTACATACGGGTACTTCAGCAGGTTCCTGAACGGATTTTGATCAAACAAACTTTATTTTGTTTCGGAATGTATGTGTTCTTGCAAATTGTACACTCAGTTTTCCTCTGCTGCTATAGCCACTCACTTGAACTAGCATACTGTTACTCTTCATTACGTACCGTACTTTGACACCAATGGGTCACTCAGTTTTCCTCTGCTGCTATAGCCACTCTCTTGAACTAGCATACTGTTATCTTCATTGTACCCGTACTTTGACACCGATGGGTTAGAATGTTCTTGGGCTGGGCAGTTACGAGTCATTCACCCTAGAACATGAAAAGCTCAGACCCATTCTTCAGAGATGCTCGACATAGGCACGCACGGAATGTCGGAGATGTTCCTCGGTCGCGAAGAGGATGAGAGGCTGAGGGATGGGCGAGAGGGGATATTAAAGGTAATCTTTAGTTTTGGTCATTCTCTAACGTTTGTGTTTTTACTTTTACAGATAACTTATTTAGAATATGTACATAGGCCTATTTCAGAGGTTTCCTTTAATTTTACAGAAAGAAAATTTCTTTTGTACCTATGAGATATCGATGATTCTAGACCAGAATATTCCCTTAAGCTGGGAAGGGAGGGCAAGAGGGTGATGATCCTTAAGAACCGCTAAGGGTTGTTAAAGGGGGATAATGTTTTGCTTTGGAAACCGTATCATTACGATACGGGGAAGGGGTCAGCGGATAATGAGATCGGGTTATAGGTAATATCGAATTCTGGTACTGAGATTTCAGCTGTCAGAATCTCACAAAATCAAATGAAATGTGTACCAAATATTTAGCATGACATACAAATAAATATCACAGATTGAGATGCAAAAAATAATTAGATCCGTCTTGATCTAGTCCAACGAAGGCCTAGTCCCCATAATGGTCAACTTTATATCGATGCTTTTTGTGCACGTGGTGTCCTGTGAATTTTTGTTACTTTGTTAACATTTAGGCTTCTCCGGACTTCACAATTATCCACCCTATATAACAATGATATAGTGTTTTTTAATGGGAAACAGTATAATTAAAAGTTCACAATTGTATAATTCATGTTAAGGGAATTATAAAGATAAGGGTGAGTATGAACGAAAATAATGTGGAATATTTGTTGAGTTAGAAGAAGATGAAGTTGCGCAACGACCGGTAGCATGTATGTTCCTCATTCGCGAAGAATAGTTAGTTTAGTTGAACTTTCAAGATCGGATCATCTAGGCGTAAAAACGAGACGGAGGTTTTGAGCTCAATGACAACCACCCCCCCCCCCCCCCCCCCCCCCCCCCCCCCCACCCAACCACCCACCCACCCCATCTCGGTATCTTGATTTTGTTTTTGTTATGCTTACAAATACCTAATCAATATCTTCTATAGCAGCGAGCGAGTGGACACCGACACCCATTCTCAATTCCCATTCGGGAAAAGGGGGGTGTCCCTAAAAATTCCCGACTGTCATGTGAATATGTACGTACTACCAAATTACAAAACGCGCCACTCATTATACCTCACATGCGATCAATCATAAAACTAATCAACGAAGGAAATTAAACCGTACAGGTGTATCGTTTGTCTTTGGTGGATAAAAGAGTGTTATATATAGCATTTTTGTTCTCCAATCACGAGCGAAGGCAGCATATAGGTCGACATTTTACGCACCTAGCTAGATTTAAAAAAACAAAAACAAAACTGCTTTATGGTAATTTACAGTTTACATTTCAATAATATAAAGATAAAACGTGTATTTTAATCGCGCCAAAGGGTTCGATCATTTTGTGTGTGTCCCGTATGATGCATAGCGTGGTAATAACTTGGCGCAACCTATATACCAACATCACGGTCTGGAAGAGAGCGCACAGTTATGTACAGGTTTGTTTGCACCATTGATCATTGATCTGAAATACTGGACGAAGTTTACCTAATCTACGACGTTGTAACCCGTTAAAGCAAGTAAACGTGGACATGTCATGATTTGAGTATACTGCTGGGGGTTTGATTGATTGCTTGTTTTTGAGCACATGAGTATATGATTGTAGTTATATTTTGTTTTAAGCTCCATCAAAATAATGTTTTCATTAATACTAAGAGAACATAAAATGGCGCCCACTCATCTCAGTTGCAGATGGTTTTTCCCCCAATCCAGCAATTCTATGTACATGGTTGGCAGGCAGAGACATTCATGGGGCGAGTCTCTATCAATAAAAGTTGAGCACCAAAACATATGTCGTATCGAGAATTCATTAGGCGTCTGTCCCACAGCCCGACGAATAAACCCGGTGATGGAAATCTGTTATCGGTGGAATACGAGATATACATCAGGATGATACGGGGGGAACACATCCCAACACACATGTTCAATTACTAGATGATGAATTAAGAATAAATGCAAACTACTATTGCCTGCGGCCCCCCTTGCTTTGGATTGGTAAACAAGCTTGGAAGCTGAGAGTGCTGTCTCCCTTCAAAATTGCCAAATCGTCCCTGAAACATGACAATGCATATTTTTCATCAATTTCGGGTAAATGACATCGCTGTAAGCAAAAAAACAAACATAACTAACAAGCACATACATCCTCTCCTCTCACATGGTGCAACCGCAAACCTCGCGTATTAAAGGGGTAGTACAGTTTTGGTAAGGCTGAACTTTAGTAACCAAACCTGGACAGTAACATTATAAACTAATAGGTATAACTCCACCATGCTCGAAAGGTATACAAAATTTTTAAAAGCCCGTTATCATTCAAAAAGAGCCATTAAAACACAAGAGGGCGCTTTCTTAAGAGGCATTGGTTTCTACAATTTTTCATACAAAATGATGCTTGTGATGTTTTATTGAAATAATGATTAAATAGAGAGATCAGCAACAAATATTTTAAAAACGCTTTTGACAATTTTTGAAAAAGTGCAAGCATTTTTTTTATTTTTTGAAAAATCATCTAATTATTTGGGCCCCAAATAATTATAAGATCAGATATATTTATTGATATTTCAGCCGGTAAAAATTGACAAAAAAGAGAACCTGACATGGGGTGTCACTCACAACGCCCTAAAACAAAAACTACACGACCAAATTGACTGTTCTTGGTATCGTTGTTCATTTGAAAAGACACCCTACCCGATGGACATAATATATTTGTTACTATATTTTGGGAAGTGCCCCGTTCGGTTTTTTTGGGCCACCCTGTATAACATACATTATTTGCGTCCCATCTATATTCAACGAAACCCTCAAAATTGAATCGGATCAATTGACTTGTAATAAGAATGGAATGGTTATTTTGTACATACAAAAGTACACCTTTCTATCTGAAATAACATTTAAAAACAATTACCTGATTACGCACTATATTCTAGCTTACAGTAAAACATTAAGAACGATATGAGAGTGTGTTGATCAGGGGCGTCGATCCGTTTTTGCGATTGGGGGGCGAAATTTGAAAAATTTTCCAGAGTGACCACTGAGAGAGCTAAAAGCCCCACATTGACATGCCCGGAAGTTTTATTATGCGCTCATTGAAAGTGTCTTGATGGCTCGAAGACCTGACTTTGGGGGCACCACATTTGGGGACAATAATGGGGGTCTAGGGGGCGGAGCCCCCGGAAGCTTTTAGATTTCAGACATTTGCAACTCCTATCATGGGTGTTAATTGTATAAAATAGTGAACCTACTCGTAACGTATTTTTAAAGGGCATAGCGAGGAAAAGATTGAGCCTTGATATAGTCTAGGGTATTGGGCTCCCATGAAACTAAGCAAGGGCGTCAACAACTTCTCACAAGTGGAGGGGAGACATTGCGAGGAAGCGAATCGACCGAGCGGGGGAGGGTGTGGGAGGGGGTGTCCCCCTCCCACAGTAGGGAGCTTTTGTATTTTTGGGCGTGGCGATTTGGTGCACACCTGAGACAGAAATTTCACGTAATATGAAGTATATAAGTATGGAACCAAACATACATAATGACAAAGGGAGGGGGACAATCTCCTCCACTTTCAAATGTGGGGGGACATGATATTCCAATTTGATTTGAGTTCAGCGCATATGGACCGAATTGACTGAAAGATATATTTCAGATTATTTTATTTTCTGTGACGGTATGCTATCTATAGATGAGGGTTTAATAAACTTCGTTTGAGGTGTGCGTTTGAGAAATTACACTGCCCAACACATTTCGAAAGGTGAGTTCCCGCAACCAAAATGGAACTTGCAATATGAGAAACTGTATGCGCGCGAGCGCGCGGCAAAAAAGAGATTTACAGTCCTTTTCAAACTAAAAAAACGGGTATTTTGAAGATTAATTATTGATAAATGTGTCTTTCCCCTCTTTGGCATTATATAACTCGATTTTTTTCTTCTTCATTTTCGGAATTATTGGGGGGGGGCGAAATGATATGTTCGCCCCCCCCCCAATATTTTCGTTGGGGGGGCGACCGCCCCCCCCCCTGCCCCCCCCCCCCCCCCCCCCCCCCCAGGATCGACGCCCCTGGTGATGATACTAATCATTCCCTAGACTGGCCCTTTAAGGAATGTAAGATGCAGACGAAATGAAAACAACCCCTCGGACGTAAACCGAGTTATAGCTGCAGAACTTTTCTTACCTCAAACTGTACATACTACAGGGACTACGAATTACAGCGACGCTGACGCCGGTATAGCTTACAAGTCTAGGACAGCCCTTTATATACGAGAAAACTTCGAGTAAAATGGATTATGGAACAAAGGGTAGAAACTGTTAAGTTTCTTGGAATTTATATAGATGATAATATGAAATGGAAAAGTCAGGTTAATAAGTTGTGTAATCAGGTTTCAAGAAATATTGGTGTTATAAATAGATTGTCTGAGTTTATACCACAAACTATATTATTAACTTTATATAATACTCTTATATTGTGTCATTTAAATTATGGAATTTCAATTTGGGGATCTGCAAATAATTATATATTAAATAGAATATTAATATTACAGAAACGTTGTGTACGTATAATATCTAAATCTGGTTTTAGAGCACATACTGCCCCTCTATTTAACAAATTTAAAATGTTGCCTGTTCATGCACTGTATAATTATAATGTTAGTATATTTATGTATTTATATTTTAATGATTTATTACCAACTAATTTCCATTCATTCTTTGATAGAAATAGTGACATTCATTCTTACAATACTAGAGGAAAGTTAAATTATCGTATTATTTATGGTCAATCTTCACTCTCACGTACTTTAATATCATACAATGGTCCACTGCTGTGGAACAGTTTACCTGAAAATATCAAGAATTCAAAATCACTTAATATATTTAAATCTAAATTTAAAGAGTACATTTTTAATAAGCTTTAGCATTTTATGCTTCATTTTTATTTCTTATCTTTGTGAAATATGTAAATAGTAACGTTATTTTTCTTCCTTATCACTTTACTCTTATTTCAGTTTATATATTCAGGGGTTATGCTTATAAGTCATTTGTGACTTTTTATAATCCCCACATTTACATAATGTTAGTGCAATTTTGTGTTTTCTTTGTTTTCTCTTCTGTTATACTTCTTTTTATGTGTTATGCTATATTGTTTTAATTCAACTGTATGTACATATGTTCATGTTTTTTATACAAATGTGAAATAAATTCAATTCAATTCAATTCAATCTTGATACGACATACCCCGGCGATTATCTACGACCCCTAACGACATGATGTATGTTAATGATCTTCATGCGTGGGTTTGTAGAGGGCACTGTTCGAAAAACTTCACCGCGGTTTGCCATTTTGAACTAGCCTAGGTTAGTTTGTTCACACAACATAAAGCCGAGCTAGTGTGCATTAAGCCATTGTGCGCAATGCGTTCGCAAGATGGAACCACACATGTGATTTACGGATCCGAACCTCCTTTAACCTGTATGGTTGATACAAGGAAATGCCCATGTAATCACTTGCGTACGCGACTCTCGTGCGAGAGGTGTCTGCGTCACCCAGACACTCAATAGTTCCTACTCGACACTCAATGGCACCGCGACTCTCGTGCGAGAGGTGTCTGCGTCACCCAGACACTCAATGGATCCTACTCGGAACTCAATGGCAACACGACTCTCGTGCGAGAGTTGTCTGCGTCACCCATACACTCAATGGTTCTTACTCGGCACTCAATGGCAACGCGACTCTCGTGTGAGAGGGGTCTGCGTCACCCAGACACTCAATGGTTCCTACTCGACACTCAATGGCACCGCGACTCTCGTGCGAGAGGTGTCTGCGTCACCCAGACACTCAATGGATCCTACTCGGAACTCAATGGCAACACGACTCTCGTGCGAGAGTTGTCTGCGTCACCCAGACACTCAATGGTTCTTACTCGGCACTCAATGGCAACACGACTCTCGTGCGAGAGGTGTCTGCGTCACCCAGACCCTCAATGGTTCCTCCTCGGCACACAATGACATCGCGACTCTCGTGTGAGAAGGGTAGTCGTCACCCAGAGGGCGCTTGTGGTGCAGCGATGCGCTTCATTTAGCTTGTGAAAGACAGAACCCAATATGATTAAAGTTGTAATTATTTTGCTGTTTTTTCATGTATGCGCGATTAATAATTCCCTGTGATTGCAATTTTCATTATTGTTTAGAGAATTTTAATTCAAGCCTTGTATACCACAACGTCAGCCATAACCTCCTCTACCCGCTTCCTTTAACTCATATCACATATCTTTTCTCCCCAATTTCTGTATAATAAAGTCATCTTTAATGGTATTTTGTCGGTTTTCATTTCTATATCTATCCTATTTTGATGTGTACCATGCTTACAACTTGACTTAACACACCAAACTATAAGAACCATTTTGGGGGTATTTCTTAAGGCATACTACAAGTGAATTTCTATGGAAAAAATATTACCGGGATCTGTGGCCTATGGTTAATTTGAATCAAGCGCTATCCCATATAATAATAATAATGGTGGCTACTTATACAGGGTGGCCAAAAAAAAACGGAACGGGGCACTTCCCAAAATATATTATGTCCATCGGATAGGGTGTCTTTTCAAATGAACAACGATACCAAGAACAGTCAATTTGGTCGTGTAGTTTTTGTTTTAGGGCGCTTTGAGTGACACCATGTCGGTTTCTCTTTTTTGTCAATTTTTACCGAGCCATTGCTTGATAAATCGCACGTACCGCCTTTCATAGCGTTGAACGATGCGCGCCATTGTTAGTGTGCACTCAGCCGTGTGCCGAAAGAATGGGCATCGTCGTTCAATGGTATTACGGGCAGGGAGTGCGATTTAACTGGCATTGACTAGGTAAAAATTTACAAAAATGGGCACCTGACATGGTCTCACTCACAGCGTCCTAAAACAAAAACTACACGACCAAAATCATTGTTCTTGGTATCGTTTTTCATTAGAAAAGACACCGTATTCAATGGACATAAACATGTTTGTACTATATTTTGGGAAGTGCCCCGTTCCGGTTTTTGGGGGGCCACTCTGTATAGCGCACGTTCCGTCTTTCGACGCTCGCGGCGCATCACTATTATTACCCCGTATGTACATAGGGATATTTGTACGTTATGTAATGTTCTGGATAATTATAGTCTCAGGATTCATCCGAGAAAGAAAACAAGTTTGTGAAATGAAATACAAAATTAAACTGAAAGGATCATAATTTATGAAAAAATAATCCATACAAAATCAATAAGATTTGAATTATTTTTGTTCAGTTCATGTCCACATTCCCGTGGGAATGCCCTTAGGCCTTATTCCAAGGGTAAGAATAGTTTTGCACCTGTATGCATCAATTCTTTTTGTGCAATGTAACACGAAAATGCAATATATCGATCAGTTTTCCAGGATACTTAATTTTATTACATTAATCATCATAATTAAACAAAGAAATTTCAGCATTGTTTCCTATTAAAGAATCATACTGGCTCTTTTTATTTCTATTTACATTTTACATTTTATTTAAAAGGAAAAGGATATAGCCGTTGTTTTTTGCATTTAGACTAACCGTAAAATGGGTTCATTCCGATCCAAATTTAGATGGCAAAAATTATCAAATTTAGTAAACATGTTTTATTGATTGATTGATTGATTGATTGATTGATTGATTGATTGATTGATTGATTGATTGATTGATTGATTGTTTGTTTGATTCATTCATTTATTCATTCATTCATTCATTCATTCATTCATTCATTCATTCATTCATTCATTCATTCATTCATTCATTCATTCATTCATTCATTCATTCATTCATTCATTCATTCATGCATTCATTTATAGATTGATTGATGGATTGATTGATTGATTGATTGATTGGTTTATTGATTGATTGATTCATAGATTCATTAATGCATGCATTCATCCATTCATTCATTCATTCATTCATTCATTCATTCATTCATTCATTCATTCATTCATTCATTCATTCATTCATTCATTCATTCATTCATTCATTCATTCATTCCTTCATACATTCATTCATGCTGATTGGTTAACTAACATTAAATTTGTTTTTTTTATATCACTGCGGTACAATAGACTGATTAGTTGATTAGTTGATTACTTGACATAATTTCCACGGCAAATGTTGATTAGCGGACCGCTGTGTTGTGTGTTGCTCGTTTCGTTTTACTTTGATGTTTCTCCAGCTCTGTCTCTCTCCACTATACTACAAGGAAATGTCAACTCTCTCAGTATCCATGTCATGAACCAACGATTGGGTTATTACACATGTCATCATGGCAATGTTCCTTTGACAGATAAAGAGGTTTAATTCTATTCGGATCTCATTTGCTTCGCTCCATCGCTCTGTCCCGCTTCATCGTATAAGAGAGCGCCTCCCATCGAACGGTGACGTATCGTTGATAGCCCACTGAATCTACGCACCAAATGTAGCAGGAGGGTTAAACTCGTTGGAATCTCGACCCCTCTATGGTGGCATCTGTCGAGATGCCGGCACTGCGCCACGTTGACGGGACCCGCATGTGTTGATGCCAACATCTTCTCATCTAATTGTGGCTCCAATGTTTGGTCTTTGGAGGACGCGGTGGGGTTCCACAGCGGTGGTCACTCGTCCGGCTGCGTCTAACATTCATGACTTGTGATGTCTAGGACGGACAGCAGAGGGGTCCAGGTGAGGGGAGAACATAATTGGGCTGTAAAGGTGTGTAGGAGCGAAATCGAGACATATAACTCCCTCTGCATGGTTTTTCTCCGATATCATGTTTTTGGAGGACGCTATGGGTTACGCAGCGGTGGTCATCTTGTCTTGCAGCGCCCAACATTCACGAATTGTGATGTCTAGGGGACACAATAGGTGTACAACAGGACCAGGTGAGGCAAGAATGGTAAGGATGGAGTAGAACAGAGGCATATGTTGAATATTTATCGACGGACGAGGGGACTAAATCTGAGAGGAAATGAGAAGGGATGGGGATAGACTGGTGGATTTTGTTTGGATGGTACAGGGAAGCGCAGCTCAGACTTCCCAATTCTTTGAGAATAGTATGCAGTTATAGAAACAAGAGAGCAAATAAAAGGGTTGGAGATGAAAGCCGTAGAGCAGTATTGGGTGAGTTACGGAAATCAACTCTATTTGCCAAACAAATTGGTCAACATGGTTGAAATCGTATAAAAGTAGGTTTATGTGGTAAAATATGAACAATATCATCGTGAAATGCGGAAATCTAAGTTACATGCGTCACTGCTTAGATTGGTGAAAAGGTTCACAGCTTGTTCCGCCCGTCCTCCCCGGCTTGAGTCTTGTAGCTAGCCCGTCGGCTAGCCGATCTGCCACGCGCGGCGGGGTTTGCGTGTGCTTTGTATATAATGTGCGGATACAGATTTAAATTACAAACGTCGGCGAAATCGATCTTTCACCAGAGATGTTTTTCTAAATTGCAAATATATAAATTAATAGGCGATTTCTTGGCCACATGTTTATAATCCCAATTAGTTAAAACTACATTCTTTCATATTGGTCGCTGATGAAAGCGTACAGTCATTTCATTATTTTTGTAAAATACTGTTATTTGGCTTTAAAGGGACTTAGTAACATTGTCCAAATCCTCAAAATAAAATTGTAATTCTAGCGGTTCCTTTATACCTTGTTGTATTCGTATTAACAATAAAATCATGGGACAGCTTTCGGTTTTTCAAATTTCCCTTTCATTACAAAGATATGTATGATTGAAGTATTTAGATAAGAAAATCTCCGGGCGAGATTTTCATCCCTGTACAAAGTGAATGCAGTGAGTTGGTGAATATCACCCAATATCACTTTGCATTTTCGCTCATTACTTGGCCATACATTGTCCATTTGACCTGAAATTTTCACACAATACCCTGAGGACATATGAGATAACAACAGTATACATTGCATCAACCATTCATCAGTTTTTGCACATCTCAACAAAGTTACTAGATCCCTTTAATGGTTGGGGTGAAAAAGATGGGTTGGGGTTGGGATAATATAAAGGTGGGCTCCCAAAAACATCCCTCACTGATGAATCTCCAGTATTATACTTATTGGAGTGCCCATGCAGTACGTATCTCAGTGGTGGGCATATCATCAAGCCCTACATTCATGAGGGAAGGGGGTTATTGGGGGGGGGGGGGGTTAATAAAGAGGAGGACAGACAACAGGTATCCCTAAATGTTTAGTTGTTGAAATATCTCAGTGTTGGGCATCCCATCAAGCCGCGCCAAACATTCATGACTCTGTATATAAGACGGTTATAAAGCGGGGATGTTGGGTGTGAAAAGGGGGATTGGGTTAAAGAGGAGAGCAGAAAACAGTTGTCCCTCTCTGATCCTGCTCTCCAATGTCATTAAAGGGATCTAGTATCTTTGTTGACATGTGCAAAAAGCGATGAGTGGTTGATACAATGTATATTGTTGTTATCTGATATGTCTACTGGGTCATGTGTGAAAAATTCAAGTTAAATAGACTTTATATGGTCGAGTAATGAGCAATAATGCAAAGTGACATTCACTAACTCATTGCACTCACTTTGTACACGCTTCTGATGATCCGTTGGATAATTTGACATCTGAACTCTTCAATCGTAAATTTCTTTTTAACGAAAGGGAAATTTGAAAAACCGAAACCTGTCCCATGCCTTTTTTGTTAATAAGAATACAACAAGGTATGAGAGAACCGCTAGAATTTCAATTGGATTTTGAGAATTTGGACAATGTTACTAAGGCCCTTTAATGTTTAGTTTTTTGAAGTATCTCAGTGGTGGGCATCTCACCCTGCTGCGCATTACATTAATGACTCCAGATTGTTATTAGAATGGGTTGAGGAGTTGGGATATGTTATGGGAGGTCCAGAGTCACGTGGAAGGGGGCTATATAGAAGCAAGCCAGCAATTTCCGTCCAAGCGTGTTTTTTGTATTAAGTATTACTAATCTTATAACTGCAATTTTATTTCTTGTTGACATAACTGTCATTCGAATCCCTTTGGTATGTTCCGTGAGCTACTATAGCCATGCACGTCTTCTCTCCATAAAGATTGTGCTCAAATGTTTCACTCTTGAAGATTTTCCTGGGTGATATACAGCATGTACAGGGCGTTCCGAACCATAGAAGACTAGTATGACTCCAACACTGCCGTTGTAGTTCCGAACCTGTACCACCACCCAAAATTAATATTCTTATAAATGAAAGGTACCATCTTTAGTAGTCCATTCCATCAACAAGTTCACACAAATATGTTTCCAGCAAAAAAAATATACAATTGGAAAACGCATCACCATTCTAAAGCATGCATTCATGGGTATGCATGTACGAGACTACTTTGTCCTGAGCGAACGAATCGCCCGGGATTCTATTGTCTCCAAACTTACGCGTGAATAGCATTGGCGCACTCGCAAATGTTTGTTCCGTACGGAACCAGGAAATAATAGTGGTTCCGTATAAGTGGTGGTAATGTATTGCTTTGTTTTATGAATTTACATAACCCTTTGCAAAATGTTGGGTATCTATTTGATATCACAACGGTACCAAAACATATAATTATGTCTTATTCTTTGCCTGGTGGTCGGAACATGGCTAGTGTGTGCGCGCTACATTACACTGCGCCAGTGTGTGTTTCGCACCGTGAGCAAAGCACTCGCAAAATGGTACCTACGGCGCATCCGATTTTCGAATCCGAACAACCTTTTATTAAAGGGATCTAGTAACTTTGTTGACATGTCCAAAAACTGACGAAGGGTTGATAACATGTGTATTTTTGTAATCTAATATATCCACTGAATGGTGTGTAAAAATTCTATGGTAAATGAGTGTCATATATGACCGAGTAATGAGCGAAAATGCAAAGTGATATTCATACAGACTTTCTACACAGTTTGAGTTCTCCTGAAGAGTTTTTTTAATCCAAACACTTCAATCATACATATCTTTCTAGTGGATCCATTAATTTACACAATTCATTATATTTTGTAAATAAATGTTATTTTGTATTTCTTTTGTATTGATTTTACCATGTTACATTATTATTTATTGTCAATTTATTTTGTGAAAATGGAACGAAAAATAAACTTGAACTTTATAACGAAATAGAAATTTGGAAAACAGAAATCTGTTCCATGCTTCTATTGGTAATACGAAGACATCGAGGTATGTGAGAACCGCTAGAGTTCCAAGTAAATTTAGTGGATTTTTACAAAGTTGCTAGATCCCTTTAAAGAGCACATCCCATCACTGCACTGTTTATATGTGTCTAAGTTAAATGTGTAAGTATTTTCACTTAGCCCTGATCCCGCCACGATTCGCTTTTAATTGCCAACTCAATCGGAAATAATATCGCTAGTGATATTCGTTTGTCTCGCAATGTATGGTCAAAAAGGAATCTAAAAGATCACGACGTTTCGTGCGCCGCTGCAACACTTCGTCAGGTGTGATAGAATATGTTGTAAACAAGCGTGTTTTATACTGTACGGTCGGCTCGTACAGTCGGCTCGTACAGTACGGCCGACCGTACAGTATAAAACACGCTGGTTTACAACATATTCTATCACACCTGACGAAGTGTTGCAGCGGCGCACGAAACGTCGTGATCTTTTAGATTCCTTGTTGACCATACATTGGGAGACAAACGAATATCACTAGCGATATTATTTCCGATACTATATCCGCAATGAGTAATAGAAATCAATTGTATAATTGTACATTTCATATTGTGCTATTCTACATCGTCCAACATAACACTGTCGCATGCAGTATGCTTATCCGTGCGCGCAATTCTTCAAGATTCTTGTTTTTAAGCAAATTGTAATATTTTAAGAATATTTTGTTGTTTTCTCAAAATTGCTTGGAATTGGGATTTCATTTATTGTATGATTTATATTAATTCATTTCAACGGTATAGCAGATGTCGGATCGTTTCGGGTTCATGCATAAATTATTTTAAAAATAATGCAAATTAGCTAGATTAAGTTTTACTTTTAATGTTTTTGTATGTATTCTATAATTATACAGTTTTATCATTTGTATTATGGGGAAATATGCATTGTTTTGTCAGTCACTTTGAAATACCTTTTAAAGGTTGAGACACTGCAGAACTTATTTCTGCACATTTTAACTACAAAATAACTAATGACTTGGAAACGGGGTTTACTATACAACCTGCTTAGCTTTAAAATCATATTTTTTTCACTTTGTTAATTTTACTTCTATTGTTCTTGCCATAATTACAAATAACTTCGATACTGCATTTTCTGTATTAAAGGTATATCCGCCACTTACAAATCGTCTGAACAGTTTCCAGTATACGGATAAGGATGAATGTAACGCCCACATACAATTTTAGATCGAACAACCCTGTAATTTGGATTCTACGAATAAAAAACGAATGTGTAGAAACAATTTGTTATCCCTCATTTGAATTCATGTGATATTTTACTACTGCTAATTTGTATGATTTGTTTAAACCCATATTGTTTATTGCTTCCGCTTATCATGAACAGGTACAACAACAAAATACCTTCGCCACTTTTGTCCGAATATTATCATTGTAAAATGCACTCACGAGGAAAATGAAAAGAACAGAAGCTTTACCAACCATAATAATACTGAACCAGAAAAACCACACCGGGTGAACATTGATGTCAAATTTTAGACCGAGGGAGTCTGAGGTGAGATGTTGTCCTTCAACTATAGCCCGACGTGATTGATCGTGGTTGTGGCGAATTGATTTCCCGACGCGTGGTTTGAAACGGATGAAGAGTATATTGACACGGATGAGGTCATGTGACCCCAGATGGATCATGACAACAAGAGTCAAGACCAAATGGAGTCTGACTATATTCATGTGGGCGTACTAGCCCCCAATCTTTTTGTCGGGGTGGGAGGGGGGGGGCTGATCCGCCCTCTTATTTTGACGAACTAACCGTTCGATTTTCTCCATTTAATGTGCCTACATCGTAAAGGGGTGAAAAGCGAAAAGTAGGTTTATTGAAACTCTCTATCTTACCCTACCTCTCGGGTGACAACATTTCCAAACATATTTAACAGATTTTGAGGGGTGCAGCCTCCTTCCAAGCCCCCTCAAATACGCCAGTGACAATATTGCATTTTTCTGACGAGCGCCAAGACCAAGTTACACGCATTGTCAAAATAATACATAGCCAACATGTAAACATACAAAAAACATAATAATTACAGGCTTTAAATTTGAACTAGGTAACTCGCAACCCAATGTCAAGGACACTTGATAATTATTCCGCATCGCGATCGAGGTTTGAGTTTTTCCTTTCTTAAAGCCAAATATTGTATAGGACTCAGTAAATTCGTTTCACAGACATGACAGAGAATACCTGAATTAGTCTAGTTTTGGCGAATGGCAACATTGATACCCTGTACCAGGGGTGCGAAAAGCAAGTCAATGTCAAGAAGTGACAGGCGAACGTATGAAGTGTCAGTTGAAATTCCTCTTGATAGAACAACCATGATAATTTAGATAGATTTAGGTCAGGTGATATTTGCGGGGAGCGAGAGAACAGACGTCCATCAAGTATAATGCCCATCGACATTCCAACACTCTCACGACATAGGACTGTTATTTTGAGGATCATTTCGGGAAAAAGCGTCTCGGAATAAGCTTAATCGATAAAATGTCATCTGGTTCAGTCGACCTCTGAAGCAGATGCGAAGGAGAGATGGTGCCAGCTCCAGCAGCCATGCAGTCGTGGCGAAGCAAGAGTCAAGAGTAAAGATGGGTGGAAGGAAGGGAGCAGTTTTGCATGAGAGCGCTAAACCGGAGCAGTTTTGCATGCACGGTGTGGCGGAGAAGTTTCGCCGGAGGTGGGCTAAAATGAGCGGTTTGCAGAGGAGAGGGGGGGGGGGGGGGGGGGAGAGAGAGAGAGAGAAATTTCGCACAAGGGTAGCAACAACAGAACAGTTTTGCACGAGGAGGCAAAATAGAGCAGTTTTGGACGAAGGGGGCAAACACGAAGCGCTTTTGCAGGAGGGGGAAGGTGTGGAGCAGTTTCGTATGAAAGGGGGGGGGGCAAAAACGGTGCCGTTCGGCGCCACGGGGGCAAAACGGAGAAGTTTCGCACGAGGGAGGCAAAACGGAGCCGTTTCGCGCGAGGGGCACAAAATGAGAAGTTTAGCACAAATGGGGCAAACGGCAGACGTTTCGCACAAGGAGGCAAAATAAAGCAGTTCTGAACGAGAGGGGGCAAAACGGAGCACCTTCGCACCACGATGAGGGCAAGGGTCCCAATAACCTGGCCGCAAAGCATCGTCTTTATTTAATTTTGCCATTCAGGGGGCACAGAGGGGATTACCCTCCTTGTCCCATTGCATCACAGGTATGCCACTAAAATAATGTAGCAATAACTTTTGGAGCTGTAAATTTATTAAGAGTTGCACTATAACAAGGATTCTCATGACATATACGTGAGACCAAAGAGTCCAAATCAATCGAAGTTCATTTGTATTTACGCTCCGTATTCTGGTATAAGTATTTATTTATTTATTATTTATTTTCCGAAACACAAGTAAATACAAAAGATTCGGAGGCATGGCCCATTCAGCGCCGTCTTTGCAGACATTGCTGTTCTACCATGGGGTCCCTTAACAACAATATACTAACAATAATTAACAACAATTTACAATAATTAACAGTAATTAACAATATAATCAAAAATGAATTTCAACAAACAATTAACCACTAGCAACAATTAACAATAACTAACAATGAATTTCAACAAGTATTATGATTACAAGCTACAACTACGAGTGCAGCCTACAGTCTGTACTACTGAATCAATATCATCGAAGAGGATTAAACGAAACTTGGTATAAAAGAATGCAATTTCTTATTAAATACAAAAATACTTCGCGAGGATTTTATTACAGAGGGAATAATATTATATTCATGCGCGCCTCTATAAAGAAATGTGCGTTTAAGAAATTCTGTTTTTGGTTTTGGTAAAAATAATTTCCATTTGATCTTAGAGAATAACTATAATCACAACATTGAAAGGATCTTTTTAAATAAAGCGGAGTTAACTCATGTGTTGCCTTATATACCATTGAGTTTAAATGAGAACTTCGCCTTGCTGCTAATGATTTTAAACCAACTCGATCATGCAAATCTATAATTGACATATGTATGTAAGGGCTAACCCCTAACATAATTCGGCAAGCTCTGTTTCGGAGCTTCTGTAATAAATCAGTGTGTTTAGCACAGGCAGTTCCATATACCAAGTCTCCATAATCAAATATTGGGAGAATCATTGCATTATACACAATTTTCAAGTTAAAAAAATTAATATTATATCGTAAACGAGATAGAAGACCTATCAATTTACTAATTCGAATACAAATATTTTCAATGTGTACATTCCACTTTAAATTTGAATCAAGTATCATACCAAGGTACTTTGTAGACTGTATACATATTGTATTTCCTTGTCATTTAATTTTAATTTTAAATGATTACATTTATGTAACATCTTATTAGAACCAAATAACATACTGACCGTTTTATCAAAGTTAAGGCTCAGTTTAGAATTACACAGCCAGCTATATATATTCAATAAGTCGGAATTAATTGTTTCTTCTATAACATTTGTGTCCTTGTGAGAAAAATAAATCACTGTATCGTCTGCATATAAATGTACATTGCAATGCTTTATGTGTTTCACAATATCATCAATATATATATAATAAACAAAAGTGTCCCTAATATCGAGCCTTGAGGGACACCGTAATCTATATCCATTTCTGTCGAGGTTGAAGAATTAAAAAGCGTACTTATCCGACGACCAGTCAGATAGCTACTAAACCATGGCAAACAAGCATTTGATACACCAATACTGGATAATTTATTCAATAAAATGGATGGCTTAACGGTATCGAATGCTTTTCGTAAATCAATGAAGACAGCACCAGTATACATTCCGCGATCTAGCGCGCTTAGCCAGTCGTCTGTGACCTTCAATAATGTAGTAATAGTTGAGTGTTTTTTTCTGAACCCCGACTGGGCTTCTGACAAAATAGTATTACTTCTCAAATAACAAACTATTTGTTCTTGAACAAGTTTCTCTAAAATCTTTGATACAGAAGGCAAAATAGAAATGGGCCTATAATTATTAGGAGATGATTTATCACCGGATTTGTATACTGGTATTATCTTTGAAGTAAGAGTTGGTACAATGTATGGAGTTGCCATCTTCAATACCAACATAGGAATATTGTCAACACCAGCAGATTTTGTGTTAGTCATGCTTAAAATTGTCTTTAATACGTTTTCTTCACTGAAAGGAATAAATGCAAAACAAGATTGAACATTATCATTTACAGCGTGTTTACTCTCAACAGTAGGAATTTTAGACGCTAATCCAGACCCTACGTTAGCAAAGAATTCATTAAAATGATTAGCTAAAGGCTGGCTCTCATCAGCTTTATTGCTATTAACAGGTTTTTTAGATGGAAGCAATGGTTTCAAAACTGGCTGCTTACGAACACGTTTCTTTTTCATTGGGGCGAGTTCATCCACAGTCTTCATTAAAAAGCTTTCCCAAAGTTCCACTGCTTCATCAATGGAATCAGTTAATATAATTTCGTGCCAAGAATGATTTAATAAATGATTGCGAAAAACTTCCATATCAACATTTTTAAAGTTTCTAAATGAAATTATTTTGGGTGATTGAACAATTTTAACTTTCCAATACAAATAACATAAATAATGATCACTTAAACCTACATCAATTACCCCATGTGATTCAACCATATTCATGTCATTGGTTAACATATGATCTATCAAACTCATTGAATTATTTGTGACTCGAGTGGGCCGATCAATATTTATTTGTTGCATTGAATACAAAGTATTAATTTCTTCATACCGTTTTGTCACGTTCGACCGAGAGTTTGCTCTTATATCACAATTTACACTCCCAATTACAACAGTATACAAGCGAAATGTGTCAATAAAAGACAACACATTCTCGTAATGATCTATCATTACAATCTTACTACCTGGTGGGCGATACCATTACAAAAATAAGAATGGATCAGAAGATTTAGGTTGAACTCTTATTAAAATTGCTTCAAGTGATTCAAGTGCGTCAGAAGCGATCTGCTCATAGCAAATAATATTAAGAATATAAATAGCGACACCACCTCCATTGCGATTTCTATCTTTACGAATTAAATCGTAACCTGGAACACGGAATTCATTGTCACTAATGGAATCGTCTAAGTATGTCTCATTGAGAGCTAAAATATGAATGTTATTGGCAAATAAAATCATGATTTGTAAAAAGGCGTCTTCAAATATTAGCCATTTGGGATATATATCTGTATATTGGTGGATAATTACAATTTCAATGATTTTTAAGTAAGCTCGTGACAGAGTACGCATATTATCTCAATTACATACAAAATTAATGTAGCTTTTGCACCAGTATTGAGTAGCCAGTAAATGTAGGTACAGTGTGTAATATACAGGTAAGCAAACATGTATACATCTAATACAGATATGAACAGAGTGTAGAGGGTCTATGCCAGGATAGGTGTGGTGATGGTAGTGGTGGTACTGGTGGTGGTGGTGGTGGTGGTGGTGGTGGTGGTGGTAGTTATGGTGGAGATGATGGATGTTGTAGTGGCGATGGTAGCGGTGGTGGTGATGATGATGATGCGGCTCACCAGTGCAGCTCCTCCTGTATACGCTTGACTATTCTTTCACCAGTAGTTCTGTCTTTGTCATGATTGGTGGTAGTGGTGGTGGTGGTGGTGGTGGTGGTGGTTGTGGAGATGGTGTTTGTTGTGGTGGCGGGGGTGATGGTGGTGGTGGTGATTGTGGTCATGACATAGATGGAGGTTGCTGCTATGGCAGCAGTGGTGGTGGTGGTGGTGGCAGTGGTAGTGGTAGTGGTAGTGGTAGTGGTGTGGGTGATGATAATAATGATGATGATGATGATGATGCGGCTCACGGATTTCGCTCTTCCTGTAGACGCTCGACTATTCTTTCACCAGTCGTTTCCGACATGAAGTGGATGGGATTGTCCTTCCCACTTTTCATATGCATACATTATGTTTGATTCCATAGCTTGATTCCATAGCTTGCACTAAGGCGAATCATACTGTCTCAGGTATGCACCAAATCGCAAAATTCAAAGCCAAAAAATATGCAAAAGCTCCCTACAATGGGAGGGGA
>JBAMJV010006029.1:0-30726 GCA_037951105.1 Echinarachnius parma
CACATTTATTACAAATGGTTATGTTTATGGATATTACAGCCATTTTCCATAAATATTTGTTTGAGTGTGCATCTGTATACAAGATTGACCCTCGTCAAGCCTGTAGCCAGGGGAGGGGGGGGGGGGGGGTGGGTGCGTTGGGTGCGTTACGCCCCCTATTAAATAAGGTCCACTTTTTGACGGTCTCAAGTCCACTTTTTAATGGTTTCGACCATCTTAACAAAATGGTCTTGGCTGCGAAAAAAAATTGACGACGGACCCCCACTCCCCCACTGATAGGACTTTCAACAAATTCCTCTCGGTCTCGAACAATTTTTGCAGGCGGTCTCGGCCAGGAAAAAAATAGTGGCGACCCCCACACTGAGTGGACTTTCAACAAATTCCCCTCGGTCTCGAACAATTTTTGCAGGCGGTCTCGGCCAGGAAAAAAAGTTGGCGACCCCCCACTGAGTGGACTTTCAACAAATTCCGTCGGTCTCGAAAAATGTTTGGCAGGCGGTCTCGGCCGGGGAAAAAAGTTGGCGACCCTCCCCTCCCCACCCCCCCCCCCCCCTCCCCCCTCACGCCCCCCCCTCACCTCCACTCCCACTAAGAGGACTTTCAGCCAATTGTCTAATGCGCAAATCTTCTTTCCTCATCTCTTCTCGACCCCACATGCAGTTCAATCTTTGTACTATTTTTGTACTCCCGATCTCTCACTTCTTTTGTTGTTGCAGTGTCTAAGTTTTGTATTGACCGTCTTCTCCTATCTAAATTTGTCATGTAAGTTCTCTCTTATCGTCTATGTTAGCATCCCTTTCCACCTATTTCTAGTCCATTTTTGTAGTCACGAATTTGTTAATTTAATTATTTATTATTCATAACTATTATTTGAGGGGTCCACAATTATTTTACAAGCACTGCTTTTTAGTGGACCCCTCTTGTTTCTATTATGTATACCTTAAATTGTGTAAATAATTGTAATTGATTTGTAATGTTTTGTTGAAAACACGAATAAATTGATATTGAAAAATTGAATTGAATGGAACAAATGTATGGAATTAGTGTGAAGCCCACATTGAAATCTAAATGGGGGTTTCAGGGGGTGAGAGCTTTAGGATTTTCGATATCCAGAACTAAAGATGTTGTTTATAATTATGTTAATACGTAGAATAAAGTTAGCTATTGAATAGTAAATTATGTATAGTTAGCTCAATATTAGTGGGCATAGCGAGACATCCTGAATAAGTGGGGACTTGGTCAGATAGCCTTAATAGCCAGATGGGTCAGATGGCTTCCAGGTGGCGCGACCCCGGCAAGGTTTTAGGATTTGAGGAATTTAGCACTCTCAAGATGTGTTTTAAAGGGATAGTTGAGTTTTGGTATACAGTGCGCTACACATAATACTTTTTTGTAAAGATAATGAAAAACTGATTGTCAAATTTGAAAGAGCATACAACTTAAATGGCAGCAGAATAAACTTTATTTGATCAAAATCGGTTTGTAATAAATGTGGGCCCCACAATTATTCGATAATTTTGAACCAACCGTTACAATTTGTTTTAAATGCTTCCTCTTTTCAAACATTTTCAAATGAAGTTTTTAATAGTTGTTGATTATTCTCTATCTAATCACTATTTTTACAAACCAATAACATGCACAATATTTTATGGTTGAAACCAATGAGTTTTTAGAGAGCGTCCTCTTTTTGAATGATAACAGGCTTTTTACTTAGTCGTTTGTAATTTTCTATTCCTTTCGAGCATGGTGGAGATATATCTTATTAGTTAGTAATGTATTGCTAATGGTGCAGGTTTTGGTTACGAAAATTCAGTTTGACCAAAACTGTACTCTCCTTACCAGAACTCAACTATCCATTTAAAGGGATAGTTGAGTTCTGGTAAGGAGAGTACAGTTTTGGTCAAACTGAATTTTAGTAACCAAAACCTGGCATTATTACATTACAAACTTATATCTATAACTAGATATATTATTTAATTTTATTTATTTTGTTCATATATATAAATATATAAATAAATTTAACTTAAAAAGTCCTCGTCGATGAAATAAATATTAAAAAGTCAATAAAATTAAACTCGGAAAACACGCTAGAATTCCTTGGTTAAGTCTTTATTCAATTGAATAAAGACTAAACCAAGGAATTCTAGCGTGTTTCCGAGTTTGATTTATTATATATATACAAATGAAAAAAGGCACTGGTCGAAAAATATGTCTTCGCCAGGACACTCGAACCCGCATTATTTAAATATTGGAAGAAACCTAAGCTGTATGAATTAGTTTGCCTTTCGTTTATATATATATATATATATATATATATAAGCGAGAAGAAAACTAATACATACAGCTTCGGTTTCTTCCAATATATAAATAATTGCAAGGGAGTAATCATAAATGATAAGAAGGAAGAAATAAAGTAGGCGTAGCTTAATAAGCAATGTTCCTCCTTTTAATCCGCCAAATGAAAAAAGGCACTGGTCGAAAAATTGGTCTCCGCCAGGACTCGAACCTGGGTCTCCGGCTTGGAACGCCCGATGCCATAACCACTAGGCCACGGGGACCGTGTGATTGAAGACAGATCCAGTTCAGGTCATTGGCAAGCCAATCTCTCGGCCCTTTGTGCTCCAGTATTCAGGGGGAAGGAGTTACGAACAATGCAAGCCGCCTTTACTTCAGCTGGATCACAATAGAGTGATTCAAGTATTAGTTAGAACATATATATATAAGCGAAAAGTAAACTAACATACAGCTTCGGTTTCTTCCAATATATAAATAATTGCAAGGAGTAATCATAAATGATTAAGAAGGAAGAATAATAGTAGGCGTAGCTTAATAAGCAATGTTCCTCCCTTTAATCCTCCAAATGAAAAAAGGCACTGGTCGAAAAATTGGTCTCCGCCAGGACTCGAACCCGGGTCTCCAGCTTGGAACGCTGACGCCTTCTTCCAATATTATTTAAATATTGGAAGAAACCAAAGCTGTATGTATTAGTTCACCTTTCGCTTATATATATATGTTCTAACTAATACTTGAATCACTCCTTTGTGATCCAGCTGAAGTACAGGCGGCTTGCATTGTTCGTAACTCCCTCCCCATGAATTAATTGAGTACAAAGGGCCGAGAGATTGGCTTGCCAATGACCTGAATTTGGATCTGTCTTCAATCACACGGTCCCCGTGGCCTAGTGGTTAAGGCGTCAGCGTTCCAAGCTGGAGACCCGGGTTCGAGTCCTGGCGGAGACCAATTTTTCGACCAGTGCCTTTTTTCATTTGGAGGATTAAAGGGAGGAACAATGCTTATTAAGCTACGCCTATTATTCTTCCTTCTCAATCATTTATGATTATTCTTTGCATTATTTAAATATTGGAAGAAACCAAAGCTGTATTTATTAGTTCACCTTTCGCTTATATATATATATATATATTTTTTTTTTTTGGGGGGGGGGGGGGGGGGGGGATAATAACGCTGGCCATCCCCAGCACTTCAAATATTTGGGGGATATATCCCCCATCCCCCTAGTCTAGTTCTAGACTCTCCGAATTAATCTCCGCCACCCCGAAGATCTGTATACCGCGAAGATCTGTATACACATCATTAATCGCTGGCAGCGATTAATGATGTGTCATCGATTAATGATGTGTATACAGATATTCGGGGTGGCGGAGATTATTTCGAGAGTCTAGAACTAGACTACCATCCCCCGTGATCAACGCCCATGTTATGATGAGTTGTTTGGGGGATAAGTTACCTATTGTGTTAGTTTATATGGTACTCGCTATTATGAGTCCGTATATAAATTATGGACATCTTCAAAACGGATGTTTTGAAGGTACACTTTAATCTTAAAATCACATATCATTTAATCTTTAGTCACCTACGTTCTTGCTTCAACATCACTTATTTGATTGAGACATTATTTAAAGTCTGTTTAACCTGTGGTGTCTGCTTTTTAAATTATCTTGATTCCATTCTTTCTACAGCCCCCGAACGAGAGGCCCTTTCAACAGATCGAGATGAAAGGTTTGTAAATATCCATCAACATAATTTGCTTTATTTTTAACTAGTAATATTATTTAAAGCATAATTTTACCAAATGCATTTTCTTCACTACAGAGTGAGTCAGAAAAAATGTCCCATCTTTTAAAAGTTGTCTTGTTTAAAGTATGAACATTTAATCATGGGTTTATGATATGTCTTGGTAGAGTTATCCTCCCAGCATATTTCGGTACCCTTTTCATTTAAATCTCTGCTGCATGACTGAACAAAAGACAATCTTTAAAAGACTGCAAAATCTCACTTGCGCCAAGTGTTTGGGTGAAGAATAAAACAGTGTTTTGAACAAAGACAGTCAGACACACAGAAACACACACAGTCACATACACACATACACACCCACACACACACGCACAGTAAACATTATTTCATAATGCAGTGTTAACATTTCCCCTTTCTGATTAAGCATTGATATTTAACAAGATCGCTGAATATTTAAGCGACAATTCCCTGACAATCTTTCCCCTAACCATTCACCACCACCACCACCATCTCATCAAGTGCAATAAATGCAATGTGCTATCTCAATACGTTGGTACAATAACAATAAAAATGAATCTTGTTTATGTCTTTTGTTGGTTAACAATGGCAATTTACAATGGATATCTGTGTTTTTGTTGTACTTGCCATCAAAGGACTTGCCTGATTTGGCAGCAGTTAATTATGTTGAGCAGTTGAGCCCTGTTTGAGCAAAACAGGTACTGGAATTATGGTTCGTCTTCAGTTCACCCCGCAACAGAGATCATTTTTGGTCACCAAGTATGCAAGAGTGTAAAATACGTTTTGCAAGGGTTATGCCGCCGTTATCCCAATGTTCGGTGTCCCAGCAGTAAAAGTGAATTCTTTCACAATTTGTTTTATTCCTCAACCAGCCACTTGGCGCAAGTGTGATTTTGCAGTCTTGTAAAGATTGTCTGATGTTCAGTCATGCGTGCAGAGATTCAACTGAAAAGGGTACCGAAATATGCTGGGAGGATAACTTTACCAAGAAATATCATAAAACCCATGATTAAATGTTCATACTTCAAACAAGACAAATTTTAAAAGATGGGACATTTTTTCAGACTCACTCTGTATATGTGTATTTATTCGTCCCTTCCTATGGTATTTCTATTATATGAATGATCATGTTGGTAAACTAATACATATTTTCCCTTTTTATCAAAATATTAACAGAAAGCATGTTAAATCAAATATTTAGTTTAATGTTGATTGCAGCTAGGTTTGTGTAAATTATATTACAGAGGAGCTTTCTAGCTCAGTTGGCAATATTCCAGGGGTATCGGATTCGAATCCCGGTCAATACCAGCTTTCTCTGATCATTTTCATTTCCTATATATATATTTATGGTAAGTTTCTCTATGTTTGCGATAAATAATGTTACATCTATGAAACAAAATACTTCATATATCGAAGAAATACGGTCAAATCTTGTCTATAATAATTATAATGAATTCAAACATATAGAGAAACTGACCAGAAATATATTGTGATTAAAAAAGGGTAAAGAAAATGGGATTCCAACGGGATTCGAACCCGAGACCTCCGGATTGCTAGACCGCTGCTCTACCGACTGAGCTATATATAGAAAACCCTCACACGATGCTCGTCCCTGAAACCCCTTAATTCTCATTGCCCGAGTAGTCAGAAGCTATTAAAGGGTTTCAGGGACGAGCACCGTGCGAGGGTTTTCTATAGCTCAGTCGGTAGAGCACCGGTCTAGCAATCCGGAGGTCTCGGGGTCGAATCACGTTGGAATCTCATTTTCTTTGCCCTTTTTTAATCACAATAATTATAATGGATACATTTGTATATTTACTTTGTTATACTGCCAACAAAGGAACGGAGCCCTGAAGGAAAACTCAGGTCAGATATACATGCAAGGGATACCAACATCTGAGCGTGTGACTAACACTGCGAAGGTAAGATTATGTGAATTTATCCGTACGTTAATCCTTGTTATAAACAATAATTGATTACTCTGAAATATCAGGGATTGATTAAAAACTCATTTCACATTTGAAAGCGATGACACTGAATGCAAATATATTGGCGATAAAATACAGGGACGTAGTAAAACACTTAATAGGCCAATTGAAGGGACTTTGTAACATTGTCCGAATCCTCAAAATCCAAATGGAATTATAGCGGTTCCCTCATAATGTTGCAGTATTCATATTAACAAGCGTAGTCAGTTTACGGTTTTTCAAATTTCCTTTTGGTTAAAAAGATATTCACGATTAGAGTGTTCGGATGTTAAATTATCCACTGGACAAAGTTAGTGCAATGAGTTATTGAATATCGCTTTGCATTTGTGCTCATTACTCGGCCATATAACGTCCATTTAACTTGAAATGTTGTTTATACCCAGGGAGCAAACACCCCCTTTTTTAGGATATCAAACATGGAATGTTATAAAAGGTTGTGCACCAGAAATGTCTTCTAGGACCTTCTAGGATCACAACCTAGGTGCACAACCTCGCGATCTAGCTACTGAAAGTCCACAAAACGTGTATGAACGATTTAACCCCTAATGTACGTAAATAGCGCCTTAAATCCTTAGGGTTCATGAAGGTTTGTCTCTGCTATTTTCACAATATTACACTAAAATGCACAATGATATCATCAGATTGCTTCAGATTCGTGATCTGTAGGGTCTTGTGCATCGTTTGATACCAAATTTGACCGGATCATATCTTTGTTTAATGTGCCACGTGTCATTTTTAAGTCACGTGTGAAACAAACAACATGAAATTTCATGTTCAGTTATGTCCAAAAAACGCATTGAAATGTTTAAACTATTTAAAACGTTACACACTTTTTATTTGGAAGTCTTCAATCAGCAAGTGAAATTTTGGAAAGTTGTTCAAATGATATAAAAGTATTAAAAGTAATACAACAATATGATTCATAACGCATTAAAAACAATAACATACATAAGAATATGAGTTCTTGATAGTGTATCTTTGATATATGTTTTTACTAAATCATTATAATAGAACTAAACGCATTTATTTATTTCACGTCTTGATAATGAAATGCACAGAATCTAGATATAACAAATAGCAAATATTATAATTATAATATTATGGAACGCAAATATGTAATAGGCCTATAGATATAGAATATCTATCATGAAAGAACCCTTACAATTTAGAACAACATAATTATACTGTTTGAATCCGTGACATTGCATTCTTGTCATTGATGGTGATCACAGCAGCACAGCTCCTACGGAGAAGTATCTCCTTTATTGAGAAAAGATCTTTAAGAGCGTGTATATTGCAGCTTTTCAAAGATTTGAATCCTCGCACTGGTCAGGATGATGGATTTAACAGCTATGGTAACATTATGTGACTGCATGTGTCTCCAGGACTCATTCAAAATCGCCTTTAATACCTGCCAATGACTACGAATATCTAGCCGTATTTCGTAATAAGTGCATTACCCATCACTTAATGTAATGGTCAAAAGTGTTACACTAATTTCATAGAGATGTGTAAATTAGGTTGGTGGCTTTCACATTTCAGTATACCCGAGTTAAGATCTTTCATTATACAGACACATGTAATGATGTAATCATTGACATAAGTGACAACTCTGTGAGCCTCTTAATACCCGACTCCACAGATAATTAAGAAACCAGTCTTCAGATTTGTGGATTAAAGGCTAGTGGTGGTATTCTAATATTTGTCCTAAATCTTGTCCTAAGTTCTTGCTTAGGGCAAATTTTAGAATACCACCCTAGGACTCAGACATGGAAATTCCCTTCTATTAATTGCTCACTTTGTCAAGTTGAATTCAAACAGTTCTCACTGACACTGAGGAACCTCAGAGCGTTTCCTGTTATAAGTTTAATGCAAAACATCTATGGTTAAAAAACTAAATGACTGTCGAGCACATCATTGTTACTCTTTAGCGGATGATGTACTGTACATAAACGTATGCTGTTTAGTTTTAGAGGGATATCATTCAGCATAATTCTTTAGTAGTAATAATAATAATAATAATAAATCATTTATATAGCGCAGAAACTATGTATATTATTCGACTGCGCTTCAAGAGCTCCTATAAATACCATTCTACTACACAATGCTATATAATATAAAGCATAATCATAATACAAAATTAAGTCTGTGTTTAAAATAAGTTTTTACTTTTAATTTAAAGCTTTCTAATGTTTGAGATGTCCTAATATCCACAGGTAGCTTATTCCATAATCTAGGAGCTGCACAAAGAAATGATCAATCACCTAAGGTTACTTTTATTCTAATGTTGGGGATCTGTTTGGAAATCAACATATCCAAAATTATAGGCAAGTGTATTTCACATTTGTGAAAATATCATAGAGTATATTGGCATCTAAAAACAACTGATTTCTTTATGTGATATGTCGCATGAGGATAGTTGTTAAATGTGACACTCTGTAGCTTGTCCCCTCTTTTAGGATCTTCATCAGGTTAGCCTTGATACCGATACAGTCAAACCTGTCTATAGCGAACGCTCAATGGACCGGTGAAAAGTGGTCGCTATAGACAGGTGGTCTCATTAGACAGGTTGGCGGCCATTTTGAATTTCTGGTCGTATATTGTGCTGTTGCACATGTGTAATTAATTGACATCTGTACACGCACGTGTCCTAGTTCATTTAGTAATTGTTGCATGTATAACCACAACAAAATTGAAATTATATATTGGCATTATATTTCAAATAATATTTAATGTTTGTATTATCTTGTCAAGTGAAAACAAATTGCAAAATGTGTCAATGAGTCATTTATTTATTCATCATGAGAGAATCAGCTACCTTATTCGCATGTGTATAATGTTCTACAGAAAGTCAAGATGCATTGTTTGGTCGTAACAATCGCACGGATTATCATTGAAGAGATGAACAAAACACCCAATAGAAAGATAACTGTAATTTATTCTAATGTAATTAATACTCGGTAAATAGTACTCCGCGCAAATGTTGAGAAACTAACCGGCTGTTCAAACATCACATAGAAGGACGCGATGTTATGATGCTAATAATTGCTTCAATACATGTTCACTGTTTTGTACACATATAATTATCATTATTTATGCTCCCGGGGTGGTACTGAAACTACGTTTGTAAATTATGAAAATCTGTTGGATTCCTTATTCTCGAGGTAATGATGAGCCTGGAATATTCTATCCCATATATAAGAGACTGATATACTTAAATCGAAAGGTGATTGCTGGGTAACCAGTTAAAGTCAATCTATAAGCTGTCTGAAGTTCATTGTCATTTTAGTTTGTTTTATGCATTGACATGGTCAGAATTGGAGCCTTGAGCGACCAGACGTGACGGAGTTGATGCCTTGGACCCCGTTTACAGTGAAAAAAGGGCCTTTTTTTCACTGTAAACGCTCAAAAGGCCAAATGTGGGGCCAAAAGTGGCCGCGCATTTGGCCCCGCTCTGGAGGTAGTCTCGGCCGCGGCCGAGACGCGTCTCGGCCCCGCTTTTTCTCACTGTAAACGCACGCAGGGCCAAATGCGGTACCAAATTGGGAAAACAATTCATTGCAAATAACGCGCCTTTGTTCTGTGACCCCGGCGTGCCTCCAAAATAATGGTTTGTTTACATGCAGAGCGCCACTACGACAAGATATTGAAAGGACGGCCGGGTCGAGACCGCCACTGTAAACGCACACAATTGGGGGGGCCGAGTACCGCAATTCCGGCCCTGCACTGTAAACGGGGTCTTAGTCCTTCAAACGCTAATTTTGTGGTCGCTATACACATATTTATATGTGCGTCGGGACCCAAATAGGGTGGTCGCTGGTCGCGTTAGGCAGGTAGTCGCATTACGCAGGTCGCTTAACACATGATTTTTCAGGGGGGGGGGGGGGGACGACCAGAGAGCGGTCGCTATGAGCAGGTGGTCGCTATAGACAGGTGGTCGCATTAGCAGGTTTGACTGTACTAACCCCCTTCAATGTGCACAATGTGGGAATATAAGTGTTCTTCATGGCTTTTCTTCTTATTATCAATGGTAGTAGTTGAGCTTTACAAGAATGTCATCTAATCAGTGGGAAAAGACTCATCCCAAAGATATGTCAGCTTTCATACCATTTTATTTTGACTTTGTATTTCCACACCATGTCGATACACCCTCGTATCCCCAGCCCCTTATTATAATATTGAGTGCCAATCGCAACCAAATTGTTTGCAGGTTTGTAATAACAACACAATCGATTTGTTTTAAATATTATACATAACAAAAAAGAAAGCAAATATGGTTTATAATCATTGTTAACAAACATTATTGATTTTATGGTTATTTTATAAATCATTCTAGACCTGAAAATATTTACAAAGGCCTGAAATATATTATAAAGATTTTGCTTGTAATAAAGATCGGAAATACACATGCCTTCCAATCATGAGGTCCCGAGTTCGGAACCAGAGAGTGCCCGGACGGATGGAACGTAATTCTTTAGCACTGTATTCGCATACAAGGTGCCAGGGAGTGGAAATGTGTACTTTGTGTGCTAGATTTGTTATAGTACATGTATCCAATATCTGGGGCTCTGGGAATAAACATGATGATGCGCCGCGAGCGTCAAAACGACAGAACGTTCGCTATATAGCAGCCACCTCATTGTCGTTATAATTATTACAATTATTATTCTTATGTTTGTTCCTTGTTTCAAATTCTTTTTGTTTTGTATTGTTTTATCATTTAATTTGCCAGTTTATTGTTTTTTAATCATATTAAATGCCATTCAACATTCAGTATATATGGTTTTACAGATATGAAATGTGTCATTCTATAATCTGAAACATTTCCATACATTTTTGTCCATAAGAGTATATGTGAAATTTCATTTTCTATGTCTGACACGTGACATATAAAGACACGTGACATACAAACCATATATATAAAAAGGCACAACTTGGTATCAAAAGATGCACAATATCTATGGAAGACATATCCGATGAACTGCGATGATAGCGGCATGCGTATATGTGTAATCGTGAAAATAGCAGGGTAGAACATTCATGAACCCTAAGGATTTAAGGCGCTTTTAACGTACAGTAGGGGTCAAATCCTTCGTATGTGTTTTGTGGACTTCCAGTAGCTAGTTCGCGAGGTTGTGCACCTAGGTTGTGCTTCTATAAGGTCATAGAAGACACTTATGAGCCCCAACCTTTTATAACATTCCATGTCTGTATAACCCCCTTTGCTCCCTGGGTATTAGTTCAGTTCAGTTCATTATATTTCCACAATTTAAATACAATTCATGTGTACATTCACAGTAAAATACAGGTAAAAGTATAAAAGTTGGGTATACATAAAACTAAACAATAGTAAATTAAATGTTGGGGGCTACAAAAGCAAAACATAAGCTTATCGAGGTTGTCCCCTGAGAGAAACATATAAATTACAAAAAAATCTAATCAGTTACGATGTACATCTAAAAGGAATACTGTTTTGTGTAAACACATGAAGAGAAACACACGCACACACAAATTCCAACACACCATAAATATGCCAGGTTATAGTACTAACATTCACTTGTTAGGGGCGTTTGCCAAAAGCAATAATTTATATTTACGTTTAAATGAATTCACATAGGGGCTGATTCTAATTTCATTTTCAATATCATTCCAAATAATTGGGCTCTAGTCTTATAGAAAAGGGAATCTTTTGAAACATTAGTCTTCACCAGAGGAAGATAATAATGTGTCGATGACCTAGTATTATATTCATGAACATCTTGATTTAAATAAAAATAAGAAGATATTAAATGAGGCAATTTGTCTTTAGAACATAAATTTTTTTTAAAATATTAAAATGATTAAAATCAAACACATTTAACATGATCTTCATTTTGGCAAAGAGAGGCTTTGTGTGGGCAAGATAAGAAGAGTTGGACATTATTCAGACGGCTTTCTTTTGCAATAAAAAGAATCTATTTACCAAACTATATCAGAAGCATTGCACCACGCTATATTGCAATAATTTAAATATGTAAGTATTATTGTATTATCAACCACTCATCACTGTTTGCACATGTCAACAAAGTTACTAGATCACTTGAATGGTTCATAGCAGCTGGCAACAATGTAAGTTTGGAATGAATATCATGCAGGCAAAAAAGGTCACATTTGGGGGAAAAAATTTGGCTACCTCCTTCTCGGGCACAATTATTTCACTTTTACAGGGATATTAAAAGCACAAGTTAAACGCAAGTTGTCAAAACATTTTGACAGCTTAGTTTGTCACACTTTTCTAGGAATTGCGCAAATAATGTTTTATTATTTTCATTTGGTATTTATATATATTATCATTTGTTGTGTTTATTATCTTAAAAGTTCTATGACACTTCTGATTCTATAAGGATCACACAGGATTATCAAGGATGGCATTATTTTCTGAAATATATATAATGAGAAGATAAATCAACTTGTTATATAGGCGTTCAGAGCATTTTCTTTTGTTAATAAAGGGTAGGCCTACCACCGGGCGTTATAAAACCAATGCTTAGTTGTTTTGGTACTATAATTGAATATCAAACATACTCTCATGGGGTCTGATATGTTTCTGTAACTTGAGAACAATGCAATTTTCTCAAAGAGGGCGCTTGACCAGCAGCCTGTCTATATTTTAAGCTCTGAACTTTTTAACGTATTTTACTACTTTTTGTCGTCAATGTGTTACGTTAGCGTTCCTCATCTATACTGAATGAAAGCAAACATCCTACTGACTGCGGAGAACTGCTTTTTGATCATTTTGAAGATTGAGAGTGAACGTATTTATGATGCCTTATTGATGGATAGTTCTCATCCCGAACTTGGCTTTCGCGGGACTCCATTATCGCCGAATGCATTGGTATACAAATAATACACTGTCTAGAGTGCATTGTGTATTATGCATCGCACGCGAGGCTCTGTTAGCTGTGCGTTGCGCACGAGGCGTAGCCGAGTGCGCAACGCACAGCTAACAGAGCCGAGAGCGCGATGCATTTACATGATGCACGATAATTGAGACCGTGTATTATTTGTTTTATAACACGAGCTCAACCACGGAATCGTTTATTTTGCTGGATTTTTAAAAACAGACTTGCCATGCCACAAACCCAGTCTATCTACCCTCTAGAGTGTGAATATGAATTTACAAATTTACAAATCCGACTACCTGCACTCGCTTCACTGAATGTGAAGCTCAGCAGATCAAACGCAGTCCACCAGAAATTGCCGAAAAAAATTCCCGTAAAATGAGAATTATCAAAGCATTTTATGCATTTCCATTCCAAAACTTACCAATATCAAACCACATACCATATAATTTACGAAACTGCTAAGATTGATTTACTACAATACCGATAATTTACAAAACGAAGCTTTTTCCATCTTTTTTTTAAATCACTTTCGCAAGTTTGTCTCCGATAGAACTATGTAAACAAGCATTGTGACGTCATAGCCGTGCAAAAAGTTGCGCAACGAAAACGAGTAATGCATGGGGTTGCACCCTCTTTTGCACGGTCGTGCATGTTTGTTGAAATTTAATGAATAGTCACGTGACAGGATTTAACCAATCACGTTACTGAATTTACCAGAGCCGTGTTATAATAATGTACTGTACATTCGTACTACAAACATCGTGTGTGATTTTCTACGTGTATCACGTATACAGTACTTGTGACTAGCGCACATTGTCTATTGAACTGCTTCGTGCTACGAACATTGCGTACAATCTACGTGTAGTACCTGCGATGCGACTGCGTGTGTAATTTGTCTATTGAACTATTCTGTGGATGTGAATGTTATCAAAAACTGCCCATTTATGGAACCGAGATTTCTTGCCGTCTTCTTCTTATGTGCAATACTGGTGTATACTATTGACAATGTCATTGAACACAGTGCCGAATCGATCACTAGTGCTGTAACTGACCTTGATGATCGGATCGTTTGATCGGATCGGCAAAAATTTATCGATCTTCGAAATCGGATCGATGATCGGGATCGGATGATCGGCTAAAAAAAAAAAAAAAAAAGCTTTAATTTGCATCACTTTGCAACAAAACTGGTTCGTTACTTACTGCACATTTTTGTTCTGGTCACTCGATAGTCCGCCGTAGTATTTTTTATAAACATTAAAGCCATTTGGACGACTTAAATCAATATTTTGGATGCGCCGAGGCTGCTTGCTCGGAGCTGTGCATCGCGCAGGGCTGGCGCTAGCGTGGCCAACCGGTAGAGATACGGCGGAGAAGACCGTCTACTATGCTTTCACGTGCTTTATAACGGCATCGCGGCGCAGCATGCACGCAGGTAGCACGCGACAGGATCTATCTCCGTCCATGTGACCTATTTTTGTTGATGTTGTTGTTATAATTATAGTTACTTAACTTTTGCATTTTGTTGTTTTTAGTTTGACATCGTTTTTTTTTTTTTTTGGAAAATGATCCCCCCAAAACACATTTTGGGAATATAAATGAATACCAAAGCAACATATATCCATATTAATAAGCCCAAGGTAATCTTGTACGGGTATGCTTTCATTTCAAACTGATTACCTCTTCTTTTACAAAATTACTCATGCCGATTTTGAGCTTATTCCCATGTGATTCTTAAAGGTTACGCCAACTTAATCACATGGGACTAAGCTCAAAATCGGCGTGAGTAATTTTGTAAAAGGAGAGGTACTTGGTACTTGGTAGTTTATTCCTCCAAAACACTCCATAGGAGTTTTAACTGGAGGTGGGTCCGAGAGAGTGGTTAGCCCCTAAGGACAGAAGGGTCCTTAGCAAGCGCATTCTGGAATGTATGAAGTGAGGGCTGGTTTACTGTAGATTGAAGTAGCTTATTCCATTCAGTGGTTGTACGGACGAAAAATGAATTTGCGAATGCCTCAGAGTTTGTGTGTTGCTGTTGATACTGTAGAGAATGGCCCTTTCGGTTTCTGTCTATTTTGGGTTGAATGAAGTCCTCATGTTTGATGTCCAGGTTTCCGTTCAGCATCTTTTGAAAGCAGGTTAGGTAATCAGTTTTAAATGAAAGCATACCCATACAAGATTACCTTGGGCTTATTCATATGGATATATGTTGCTTTGGTATTCATTTATATTCCCAAAATATGTTTTTTGGGATCATTTTCCAAAGAAAAAAAAACGGATTTTTTTTTTTTTTTTTTTTTTTTTTTGCCGATCCGATCTTCCGATTTTTTCTGAATGATCGGAAATCGGCAAAAACGGTCCGATCATGTATGATCGGATCGTGATCGGCATGCCGATCCGATGATCGGTTACAGCACTATGTTAACTGTAATCAGTGGTGTGCGCAGCACGGCGCGGCGCCTGGTTAGGTTAGATGAATGTATGATATTCATTATGTAGTTTTAATGTTCTTTCCTCCTAAAAAAAGACAAAATGACATTTAAAATGTACTTCTAGGGCGATCACTCATATATTAAAAAAGAATGTTCTTCTACAAAAAAACTCTCATCATGTAATTGGAAACGGACCGGTTACTGTACTAGTCGTACATTATATTATTGCAACTCGTCAGCAAGTTTTAACATTGAACTTTTGAGATGCGGGGATATTGAGTCCAATCCGGGGCCTTTTGAATTAAACGCACATACTTCAACACATAATGAGAGATATAAGTATTCAGTGTCTGAGCTGTATCAACTACGACCAATATCTCATGAACTCACACCAAGATTATCCAATGAGACATGGACTATTTTAAAACAATTCGGTTTAAATAGTTACAACAAACATAGAGGGCGGAGAAGTGGAACTAGAAGACAACGCAACATAGATGTTGTTATATCCTCTGTCAGAAAAGTTCATAAACTCTCTTCAAGTACGAGGCAAGTTACAAGTGAAAATTTAATTAATATAAATATTGAAAGAACGTTGTAACCATTCCTAAAGTCAACCCACCAGCACAGGAAAACGATCTGAGACCCATCTCTTTGACCCCTGTACTTGCTAAATTGTTAGAGAATTTTATTTATAAATGGTTGTGGAATGAATATTTACCTCATATTGATAAAAGCCAATTTGGCAGTATACCTGGTTCGTCAACAGTACTAGCTCTTATAGATTTATGTCACAACTGGTATTTTTTAACTGATTCTAAAAAGCAAGCACTTCAGGTTTTATTAGTAGATTTTTCTAAAGCTTTTGATAGAATTAATCATGTAATTATAATTGATAAACTTGTTAGTTTGGGTATAAATAGAGTTATTGTAAATTGGATACATGCCTTTTTATGTGATAGAAAACAGAGAGTGAAATTAGGTGATACCACATCAGAATGGTCATTCATAAATGGAGGAGTTCCTCAAGGCACAAAGCTTGGACCCCTATTGTTTATAATTATGTTAACAGATCTCCAACCAGTTTTACCTGTAGTTAAGTATGTTGATGATACCACGGTTTATGATGTTTTAAAATTAGGTCAAAATGGACTACTCCAGGAGTCTTTAAATGAGTTGATTAAATGGACTAGTGATAATTGTATGACCATTAATCAAAAGAAAACTAAACAATTGGTTATTAATTTCACAAAAAATGAGTACGATGTAAATTTGATTATGAATAATGAATCTATAGAACAAGTGCATGAAGCAAAATTATTAGGAGTCTGGATTAATGATAAACTTAATTGGGATACACATGTCAATGATATTTATTCCAAAGCTGTAAAACGACTTTATTTATTGGTCCAACTGCGTAGGGCTGGTTTGTGTAAAAAGGATTTGTGCAAATATTATACAACCTGTATTAGGTCTGTTCTAGAATACGCTTGCCAGGTCTTCCATGGGGGCCTAACCAAGGAACAAAGTGATTTGCTAGAATCTGTTCAGAAACGAGCTTTACGAATAATTGATCCAGATTTAAATTATAATGATGCAATTAATGTTTTTGGTTTACAAACTCTGAAAGATCGTAGAGTAAATATGTGTCACTGTTTATTTACTCAGATGCAGAATACATCTCACAAATTACATAACCTTTTACCAGAAAAAAGGGAGAATACTAGTAGATATGAATTACGTAACAGTAAACCCTTTCCTTTGCCAAGATGTAAAACAAACAGATTCAAAAATAGTTTTGTTCCCTGGTGTCTGTACAATTTACAATAATATAATAATCTGTCAATGTTGTGTACTTTTTCACAAACATACCATTCCTTTTAAATGTTGAAAATGCATATTTATAATCACTTAAATTTCTTTCAACCAACCACTAGTGAATGAATGTTAGATTTTTTGTATAATTCAGTATGTGAAGAAATGAGGAACGCATTTTATAACGCATTTTTATAACGCATTTTATAATGCATTTTATAATTACAATTTTAACTATAAGGGTAACTGTAACACAATAATAGTTGTTTTAATGTAGTAGGTGTACAGTTTTTAATTATACACTTCGAAAGATCTTGGAATGACCCGACCTAAATGACTCATCCAACGGGCACCTGGTTTTCACTTGGCGGGTTGGGCTGGGGGTCTGGACGGGGTTTTTTGATGGAATTTAGGATGGAATTTCCTCGTGCGAGTACGTTTACCACAGTGATGATTGTGCATGTAGGAGTGTTCATACCCATATAGGGCGAACACTCGTGCATGTTCGATGAATGAGTGTGTGTCTACGTGTGTGTGTGTGTGTGTTTGTGTGTGGATATGTTGTGAGAGCGTGTGAGTAGTTGCGTTATGGTTGTGGTCTGTGTGTGTGTGTGTGTGTGTATGTGTGTGTGTGTGTGTGTGTGTGTGTGTGTGTGTGTGAGTATGTGAAACTATGTTGCGTATGCTAGTGGTGTTCGCTTCTAGCCACTTGTACTTGTGGGTGCTTTCATGCGTGTTTCTTTCCTTCATTTTTGTGGTAATAAACAATTATTTTCTCGCACGGGATGGTTCCTTTGGGTTTTTTTTCTTTCTATTTTTTTTTTCTTTCGAGTTCCCGGGCTGATCTGCCTTGTGGTCGTCCGGGTTCCCGTGGGATTGATTTTGTTTGGGTTATCTTGTCTGGTCTTTCGAGGTGTATTTGTACTAAAAAAAAATGTTTGTTTGTTTTATATATAAGATTCATTTAGTCATTTAATATTATTTGCCTTTTAAATTTTGTTTAATTGTGTTTCATATATTTGTATATTATATTATATTGTATTTTAATTTGTATCAAGCCAACTATGTTTTATCAGTTGCAATAATAAATGAATCAAATCAAAAAATTACTACGACCTACGGAACCACGGCTATTTAGTGTTTCGCGCGCGCGACTTTTGTTTGCACGACCGCTCAATCAATACGCGTACGTTATATGGTAGTATGTGCGATTTATCGCATAGCCCATGCGATAGTTGGTATCGTATGGCATGCAGGCAATACGCCCGTGTGTGTGCTCGCACTTTGATGTACACACTACAACGGCAGAGTTGGAGTCATGGTATATGCACACAATGCCCATCGCTATACACCGTGTCCCAGAAAAAACGAAACCGGGTTTCATGGCAGAAATTTTCTGTCATAATGAATAATTTAATTAATGATATATATATGCCTAGAAAGCTCTGTGTCTCTTCTTTCATTTGATGTGCAACTTATGGCACATACTTCAAGCATGACTGAATTAGAACAATGGAAAGTGGTGTTACCAATATTCAATTTGCGCGCATAAATTTGAAGTTTGGGTGAGTTTTAAGAGTTGTAAACGTACTTATTTTTAAAAAGAACAAACACCACATAAAAGTTCATATTTTTATCTTTTACATGACACCTCATGCTAAAAAAATAAATGATTTATGCCAGAGAACGAGTACAATGAAAACATGCCTGATTTCTGCCCGAATGAGTGAAAGTTGAGTAAGAAGTCGCTCAGCTTTCCTGACTAGCACCTGACAATGGACGTTGATGCATGAGTGAATTCACACAAACATGGGGATCAGGAAACAGGCAAGTTACAGGAAAGTTACTCATTTGGGCTGGAATCAAGCATGTTTTCATTGTATTCGTTCTCTGGCATATATAATTTATTTTTTAATCATGAGGTGTCATATTAAAGATAAAATTATGAATTTTCATGCGGTGTCTGTCCTTTTTCAAAATAAGTACGTTTACTACTCTTAAAACTCTCCCCAAAACCTCACCCAAACTTGCAATTTCTGCGCGCAAATTGAATTTTGGTAACACCACTTTCTATCGTTCTAATTCAGTCATGCGTGAATTATGTGCCATAAGTTGTATATCAAATAAAAGAAGAGACACGTAGCTTTTCAGACATATATATATCATCAAGGAAATTATTCATTATAACATAAAATTTCTGCCATGAAACCCGGTTTCGTTTTTTCTGGGACACGGTGTATATAGCCACCGCACCATGCATAATACAATGTAGGTTACTCTGAATGCATGCTTGTATAGCGCTACGTGTATACGGGATAGATGCTGTTTCTGAACGCCAAGTTGATTTTTTATTCGCTGCACACAAGAGATTTTCGAGATTTTCTCTGCTTGCTGCGATATATCGCAGTTGCTTCCGATAAGAGGATCGTTAAGTGATATCGTAATCGGAACTGCGCTGACAGAATGATTGATAGGTGATATTAAAAATGATTCTCTGGCGATGTAGAAATACTTTCAGGATCACAGACTTGTTTTGTATGTTCATTTAAGATATGTCTTTGACTAAAGAGAGCTAATACTCTGTCTGGTGGTACCCTTTAAGTTAATTTGATTTTCCGCACTTTTGTATTTCTGCAGTTTATCAAGACGGACTGTCCGCGAGATGGGGGAGATAGTAACAGCCAGTTGGACGAGATCATCACGTTCATGAAAAATGAATGGGGGCTGAAGATACCCAAGGTATTGATCTCCATCACTGGTGGAGCACAGGACTTTCAACTGGATCAATACACCAGGACATTCTTCCGACGAGCTCTCATAGAAGAATCTCTCCACTCAAGTAAGATTTCTTTTGAAGGTAGTTCGGGTTCCTAAATCAGGCGTGCAATGCCATCTTGCGAACAGCTTGCCCACAAGCGGAACACACACTTGCTCAGTGGTATGCAGTGCACACAAACTAGCCCAGTTCACGATTGCGACCTGCAGTGTGGCATCCCCATGATTGGCAATCGTAAATGTACCCTCCCCCCAGAACAAAAGAGAAAGAAAAAAAAAAGAAGAAGAAGAAAAAGAGAACGAGATGCTTTATATAGCATGTACACAAAACGACTGGTATCAAAACACAATCAATCTTTTGAAATAGAAAATGATGTTAAAATCAGAAATTTTAGTTAGGTTCAGTACCATAGTTATTGTAGATTTCTGGTAAAACTAAATCTTTGTAACTTCTTTGTAAACATAGTACGTTGTCATTCAAAACTTATAATGTGAATGGCTAAGTAAAAAGGTTGTTTTCACAAGAAAACATAGACACTATACATACCTGAAAGTTTCAACAAATGTCTTATAAATAAAACTGTAAATGCGACGTTTAAACAAAATAATGATGTGTAGGCTCTGTAAATTTTCCTTATATTATTGATTAAATGTTGGGACCAAATATGTATTTTAAATCGGATATTTACTTCGCACAAAAAGTTCCGCAAACGAGGTTTGGGGCCATCTACAAAGTACGTACGCAATTTTTGGTCCGAAATTGACCTCCCCTCCCCCCCTGTACGCACTTTTTATACACGTGGTTCAATGGAGCGTACGCATCAAATTTAACCCTTCTTCCCACCCCCTTGTGCGTACGTACTTTGTAGATGGCCCCTTTGCGCATTAATAACTTTTCTATTACGTTATTACCATTCATAAATTTGGTATCATTGGAAAGCGTGAATTCCCCCCTGTACATTGATATAACATTTGCTATGAATATTTTATCATGGAATGTGCATTACATCCAAATGTAGGGCAAAATCAAAATTGAAATGTTGTAAAATGCACTGATTTTGTCAAAAGTGTGCCTTCCTTTTGTTTGAAGAATAAAACGTGAGGTGGTCATGCATGAATGTTAATGGCTTAAACGTGTCTTATGATTTTGGATTTTGTGATGGTGCAGCAATGTCTTCATATTTTGTTTGGAAGATGTAATGTTTTATTGAATGATTGACACTTTGTTATTATGTTTTAATGACAATAAGCCGTTGACATTCATGCATGACCGCCTGAACCCCATTCATGCATGACCGCCTGAACCCCATTCAAGCCACGTTTTAATCTTCAAACAAAAGGAAGGCACACTGTTGACAAAATCAGTGCATTTTGCAACATTTCATTTTTTACTTTGCCCTACATTCGGATGTAATGCACATTCCATGATAAAATATCCATAGCAAATGTTATATCAATGTAAAGAGGAGGATTTACGCTTTCCAATGATACCAAATTTATGAATGGTAATAACGTAATAGGAGAGTTATTAATGCGCAAACCTCGATTGCGGAACTTTTTGTGCGAAGTATATCATACCCCTAGTGGAATTTCATTTTTTTTGTTTTGAAAAACGACAGATGGACACACACTATTTTGGCCGTAGTTGGATAGATTTAGTTGAAAGGTAAACATTCAGAATGGTTTTTGTATATAAACCTCATTTGCATAACACAGAGCATACTGCTTTGTTTGTATTTTGACTTGCTCAAAATTATTCATACCCTTTGTCAATAAAACTATAAAAGACAATATCACACTCAATAGTCACTTTGCAAAGCCTTTGTTCTTGATCACAGCATCCAGGCGGTTTCTGTAGCTGTTCACGAGGGTTTGGCAGAGCTCCACATACATTTTGACCCACTCTTCCTTGGCGAAGACCTCTAGTTCTGTCAGGTTGGAGGGCCTGCGGGAATGCATGCACCCTAGTCTTGATGGTTTTCCACAGGTTTTCAATGGGATTCAGGTCCGGGCTTTGACTTGGCCATTGTAGCACATCCACGCTGTTATCCTGGAACCATTTATTGACTGCCTTTGCTTTATGTTTAGGATCGTTGTCCTGTTGGTATGTCCAGTTGGGGCCGAGATGGAGATTTTCTGTAGACTGCCTGATGTTGTCTTCCAGAATTTGCATGTTCTGCTCCTTCTTCATAATGCCTTCTAACTTTATAAGACTGCCAGGCCCACTTGCAGAACAACTTGGGTGAGATGGGCACCAAGGTTTCAGCGCAGACTATCCACCGCACACTGCACAAGGAAGGGCTACATGGTTGTCGTCCAAGGAAGACCCCTCTCCTCACTCAGAAGCATCGTAAAGCGCGACTTACATTTGCTAGAGAGCACAGAGACAAGGATCAACATTTCTGGTCATCAGTTCTATGATCATACGAGACAAAGATGGAGCTTTTTGGCCACAGGGATGTTTCCTTTGTTTGGCGCAAGAAAGGCGAGGCATTCAACCCAAGTAACACTGTGCCAACCATGAAGTTTGGTGGTGGGAGCATCATACTTTGGGGTTGTTTCTCTGCAAGTGGGCCTGGCAGTCTTATAAAGGTAGAAGGCATTATGAAGAAGGAGCAGTACATCCAAATTCTGGAAGACAACATCAGGCAGTCTGCAGAAAATCTCCACCTCGGTATCAACTGGACATACCAACAGGACAACGATCCTAAACATAAAGCAAAGGCAGTCAAGAAATGGTTCCAGGATAACAGCGTGGAGGTGCTACAATGGCCAAGTCAAAGCCCGGACCTGAATCCCGTTGAAAACCTGTGGAAAACCATCAAGGCTAGGGTGCATGCCCGCAGGCCCTCCGACCTGACAGAACTAGAGGTCTTCGCCAAGGAAGATTGGGCCAAAATTCCTGTGGAGCTCTGCCAAACCCTCGTGAACAGCTACAGAAACTGCCTGGATGCTGTGATCAAGAACAAAGCCAAAGGCTTGGTAAATGACGATTGACTGTGATATTGTCTTTAATAGTTTTATTGACAAAGAGTATGAATAATTTTGAGCAAGTCAAAATACAAACAGAGCAGTATGCTCTTTGTTATGCAAATGAGGTTATACAAAAACCATTCTGAATTTTTACCTTTCAACTAAAGCTATCCAACTACGGCCAAAATATTGTGTGTCCACCTGTCGTTTTTCAGAAAAACATACAAAACTGAAATTTCAGTAAGGGTATGGATAATTGTGTTGTTAACTGTATGTATGGATATTTTAACTGTGTCTGAACCGACTTTGATCAAACAAAGTTTACAAGTTCTTTAAGATGATGCACCCTTTTAAATTTTACACATAGTTTTCTATTACCTCACAAATATTTGTCTATTATCTTTATGCATTTATTTACCTTTTTGCTGTTTACTTCTCGCTACAGAAGCATGGGTGATCTCGAGTGGAACTTATACAGGGGTGATGAAGCATGCCGGGGAGGCAGTGCGTGACTGTAGTCTAGATGAGGGGAAGAAGGGGGTGGTCGCTCTAGGGATCGCAATGTGGGGCATTGTAGACGGGCGAGAAAATTTCAGGTCAACCGATCTGGTAATTAATATCCTTCTTCTTCTTGCGTATGAGACAGCGCAGCTTGCGACATCACGCAAATTTTGTAGCCAATGAACATTGTCGGGGTCCAAGTTGTTTAGGTATGTGTATTGGTTGCCGGGTGGTCGAAGGATTTGGCACTCTTTAATGATGTGTGTGTGTGGGGGGGGGGGGGGGGGGGGGGGCAGTCTGCGCGGATGATCCACACGTGCAGACCGGGGAAGGTATAAGTCCCCAGCGGTGCATGCTGGCATTAAATCTGCAGACCCCTGTGCGGAGCATGTTGAGGATGACCCAATCTCTTCGGGGTAAATCCGCGCTTGGTGGTAGCTTTGTGTTGGGGTCACTGTGAATGAGGGGGGGGGGGGGGGATCTCGGGGGTCTGCTGCCAGCTGTCCTTCCATGCGGTGAGGGTGTTGTGGGTTCCTTCCCGTAGGGCGTCAGCATGGCTACTGAAGGGTGTGCGAGAGCGTAGACGTTGGCGGCCCGGTTGTGTGTTCTGGGTGGTGTGCTGAAAGGGGTGTGTAGGGTCTTGAAGCATGAAGGGCCTTGTTTATCTGTTTCTGTGTGACTGTGTGTAGTGTTCTCTGCGGAGGGCAGGGGGTGCGCTGCCAGCGAGCACTGGTAGGAGTTCTGTTTGTGTGGGTCTTAAGCATCTTGTGATGATCCTCGTTGTCTCGTTGAGTGTGGAGTCTAATTTATGTGTGCGTGTGTGCTGCGACACCATGCAGGGGCGGCATACCATGCAGCAACAATGTACACTAGTGCGAGGGCGCCAATGCGGAGCTTTTAGCACCCCAAGTGGTGCCTGCAAGGCGGCGGAGTAGGTTGTTCCTAGATGAGACTTTAGCTCGGAGTGAATTCAGGTGTGGTTTGAAGGTCAGCTGTCTATCTAGCTTTACTCCTAGATATGTTGTGGAGGAGATGTAGGGTATAGGGGGTTCCCGTTGACTTTGACTGTGAGCTGGCGGTTTGCAGTTGCTTTTGCGGCGCTCAGTTTTGTCTCCAGATCTTCCTGGTAGTTCGCGATCTTGGCCATGTCAGATGTTAGAGCGTCTTCAACTTTTGGCCAGTTTCTGTCCGAGTGGAAGAGGACAAGGTCGTCTGCATAGCCGTACTGATGTGCGGTAGTCTAGGGCATGTCACTGATGTAAATGTTGAAGAGCATTGACGCCATGACTAAGCCTTTGGGGGAGACCGTTTCTGAGACGTCGGGAACGGATGGACTGTCCGTCGCTAGTCTTCAGGACAAAGCTGTGGTTAGATAGGATATTGGATATGAATCCTACTAGGTAGCGGTCGGGAACCATCTGGAGGAGCTTCAAGGTGAGTTTTAGGTGCCACACGGTTTTGTAGGCTGCAGTTAGGTCGACCAGGATAGCACCAGCCTTGTGGCCTCTCTCAAAACGGCTCTCGATGTCGTTGGTGAGCAAGACTACTTGTTGGACGGTGCTGCGGCCACGGTGGAAAAATGCTTGCTCGTTATGAAGTTGGGGTCGATGATTGTTTCCATCCGATCTAGGAGGAGTCTTTCAAGCAGCTTGATGGGATGCAGAGGAGGGAGATAATTGGTCTGTAGTTTTTGTTTGGCTTGGGTAAGGCGATGAACTGGTGGATAAGGCAGGGTGAGAAGAAGGCGGAGCCATTCCAGGCAGTTTTGGTCCGCAGTGCAGAAGGAACTCGGGAGGCATGTTGTCTGGTTCTTGGGCCTTTCCACTTTTCAGATGTTTGGTAGCCTGTGGAGATCTCACCGGGAGTAAATGGTGCTGACAAGAGTTCATCCACTCCTGGGGCCTGCCAAAGTTTGAAGGTTTCTTGTTTGATGTGGCGGGTGTGGTCCTTGTCTGCGTTTTTGAAGCGACCGTTTTCGATAAGGGTTCACGGAGCATTGCTTTGGCTTGGGACTTCTGCCGGTAAGTCGATTTAGCGTTTTCCAGGCCAGTCTGCTGGAGTGAGTGAAATTAATTTCCTTGCGGAATGTCCATCCATTCAGTGGTTTTGATTTGATCGGCTCTTTCAGTGAGGAGTAACGTCAAATAAACCAGGCATTTTTGAACGGAGATAAGGCCTAGGCGTATTTCATTTTCTAAAACGCTTTGTCCTGTTTAGATTAAGCGGTATTTAAATTCGTAATATTATTAATGCTATCATTGCTAGCCTAGCGGGCTTTCATGAATATGTGCAGTGGTAATTAACTTCCACTGACAGTTTCCCCCCCTATAGAGACCGCTGATCCAAGACAACACTTCAACCACTCACCAAGGTACCTTGCAGGGGCGCTCGATCACGGGGGGGATGGGGGGGATATATCCTCCCCCCCAATATTTGAGGTGGGGGGGATGGCCTGTATTATCATCCCCCCAAATATTTGGGAGGGGTAAAAAAAAAAAAAAAAAAGTATACTGGCGCATGTAATTGTGGAAGAGGCTACCATAAGCAAAACAAGAAGTGCGATCCGCCCTTTGGTTTTCTGCAAACTTGATTTCATTAATTGTGTTTATCTATAACACGGTAACTCAGAAACAAGTTTATAAAACGTGAAATTGATGCCTTAGGTATGCTCCAGATTGCACAATTTCAAGCCCCGAAAATGCAAAAGCTTCCTACCGTGGGAGGGGGGACACCCCCCTCCCACACCCACCCCCAGGCGCGGATCTACGGGGGGGGGGGGGGGGGGGGTGGGGGGGGGGGGGGGGAGTTAGGGGGTTTAACCCCCCCCCCCCCTTGGGCTGCCAAGTGGAAAATGTGACTGTGCATAGACAAACGCATCATGGGTTTAAACCCCCCCCCCCCCCCCACCCCCCCTTGGGCTGCCAAGGTGAAAATGTGATGTGCATAGAAAAACGCCATCATTGTGTCCAGACCCACACAGTATCCGTATCGTCATTGGGTCAACCCCCCCCCTTAGCAAAATAGCCCCCCAAAAATCGCCTCGCCGCTACGCGGCTCGGTGGACGATGCCTCTGCATCGTCATTGGGTCAAAACCCCCCCCCCCCCTTAGCAAAAATACCCACACAAAAAAAAATCGCCTCGCCGCTACGCGGCTCGGACCATCGCGCTTCGCGGCTCGTGGACGATGCTCCGCATCGTCATTGGGTCAAACCCCCCCCCCTTAGCAAAATAGCCAAAAAAATCGCCTCGCCGCTACGCGGCTCGTGGACGATGCTCCGCATCGTCATTGGGTCAAACCCCCCGATCATCCCCCCCAACCATGAGAAGAAATCGACGCCCTTTGTACCTTGACATTAATAATCATGCTCTTGACTGAAATAAAACCTTAAGATTTCATGATATCTTGCCTTTTCTTTCTATACAAAACTTTTCCCCTGTATTCCTCTTTTCCCATAGAAAACCGTTGACCATCAAAACCACTCCGAGCATTATCATGACAAACGATCCGCAATCACACCAAACGGGGGTGTGAGTTGAGGAACTCGACCCACGAGCACCGGTCCCTGACAAGGTTACGGTGCCAAGTGATTAACGGTAAAGATGGTCAGTAGATTCATTATAATTTTGTTTTAATTTCATGTCTCATGAGATCTGTGTAAATATGGTTTGGTTGGTTCATATATGATTGTTCTAGCTATGTTATGCTTTGTATGTTTAAACTGAATGCTACCACTCAATGTGGATTCAGCAGGTCTCATTTGCTGTGTATTTTGATTGATATATCATGACAAATCCTGTTATGTATGACTTAATAGGTTAGCAGCTCGTTATTCCGAAGTTTTGGTTATTCGAAGGTTCGTTATTCCGAAGGTTTGTTATTCCGAAGGTTCGGTTATTCCGAAGGTTCGTTATTCCGAAGATTCGTTATCGAAAGTCGCTTATTTCGAAGGCTCTTTATTCAAAGGGTTCGTTATTCCGAAGGTTCGTTTCTCCGACAGTGAAATCGGGTTCGATATTCAGAAACGTTCGGTTAATCCAAAAATGAAATCGGGTTCGTTTAATCTGAAAATGAAATGAGGGTCGTTAATCCAAAAATGTTCAATACGAACCCACATATTATTTTTTGGATTAAAGAACCCTATTGCATTTTCAGACTAACGAACCTCGATCATTTCATTTTTGGATTAACGAACCTTCGGAATGTCGAACCTGATTTCATTTTTCGGATAATCGAACCTCCGGAATATCGAAACCCCTATTTCATTTTGGCGATACACGAACCTTTGGAATAACGAGCATTCGGATTAATGCAACAAATGTTCGGATTAACAAACCCTATTTAATTTTCGGATTAACAAACGCTAAGGTATACGAAATGTGTGCGTTCGGAATAACGAATTCCTTCGGGATAACGACTCCGCACCCGACATATATACCTAATATGGAAGCATCAAACCTATCCAAATGAACTATACTCATTAAGCAGGGTCCCCAAATTAGCCCTGCCTGGGTGCCACCAAAAATTCACTTTGGACCACCGAAATGTTATTTATTACGCACTTTCATGACACAGAGATGTATATGCATTTCTCAGTCGTCCGTTAAATATACAGGGCTTGCAACGAACAGTCACGTTTCACGTGTCACGTTCACATTCACGTTTTGCGCCCTTTCGTGAAATAGGTCACCCAAGTCTACGAAGTGTTGAGTTTACATGACCCAACAGTTTGTTCGATCATGATATACTATATGCAATTCATGAAAGCTCACGTAAATTGGGCGCTTTGCGTAAAAAAAAATGATGTAAATTGTCGTTGAGAAGAGACTAATTCTCGGTGATTTAATCGTGAACGAACCAGTCCTACTATACTGTTTATACCATAGAGGTGTATATAACTCTATGTGTTATACCAATTATAGGCGTACCCAGGGGGCAGGGGGGACGGACACCCCCTACCCCCCCCCCCCCCCCCCCTTACATGAATTCTCAAGAAATTTCTTGGTCTCAAGAAATTTCTTGGTCTCGGCCTCGACAATTTGTGACCGGTCCTAGGTCTCGGCCTCGGCTGCGATCATTTTCTACCGGACACCCCCCTACCCACACTCCCCCCGCTTTACTTAAATTTGTCTGACGAAATAGCCCCCCCCCCCCCCCCCCCCTACATCCACCCCTTGAAAAAAATCCTGGGTACGCACTGCCTCAAGCTAGTTCGGATGTCAAATACTTGAATTGAATTATTTAATATTGATTGGTTGGTGTGATTAATAATGCCAGTGGTATTGTTGTACTATTACTACCTAAATGACAGAACTGCATATTATCGTCTCAGATTACTCTGAATTATGCACGTACATATTATAAAATAATGATTGAATGATTTTGATAGGGGGTATCGGCATTTCCGTCGACATTTTTAAATCTCTTTGTGCGTGTATGTCTAGTCTTAGTAACAAGCGCTTGCAATTTTAAAAATCTTGATTAAACACTCACGTCACGTTTTGTTAACGGACACTTCGTGTTTTACGGCGTGGAAAACAACGAATGGTCGGCCCCTACAAACTTCGTAAATTAGAGCCAACCTATTTTACGAAAGGTGCAAAACATGAACGTGACACGTGATACGTGACACGTGACTGTTCGTTGCAAGCCAATATACATACATATAATTATTCCTCCTGTTTTAATTGTATGTATATCACATCACGCACGAAACTGACAACCGATACTGTTTTACTTTTGCCCTGAAAAAATGACAAGATTTGGTATAGTTACGTTTGACCATTTTACAAAATGATGTATTTATATGTAATTTGCAATCATAAAGATTTGAGCAATTGTAATGTCATCTACATCCCCACTTAGCTTCAAAACGATCGTGTAAGAATACTGCTTTACGCTTTAACACGGAGATAGGAGGCACTTTCCCCCTCCCCTCCCTCAATAATTTGACAAACAATACAATCATAAGCCAATGGAGAATCTTTAAAAAAACAAAGAGATACATAAAGCCCATTGGCGTAGGCACACTTTTATTTCTAGAGGGCCGGGGTCTTTTTCCCCGAATCGCAAATCGCGCGAATTCGTTTGCTCCTATCATGCCTATAATCAATTGGAATGACACAATCGCGAAATTGAGCGGGAAAACCTATATTATTTTACCATTTGCATATTTTTGTTCACTGCCCCAAAGGACTTATGCCGAAAGGCGTGCGGTAGCGTCGCGTTGATTGGAACGCGACCATTCGTCCAAAGCCCCCCCGGTTTTGCCGAAAGGGTGCGTTGGGGGCGTCGCGTCGCGTCGCGTCGCGTCGCGTCGCGTTGACATGGAACGCGACCATTCGTCCAAGCCCCCCCCCCCCCCCCCCGGTTTTGCCGAAAGGGTGCGTTGGAAGCACTGATTTCCCATTGACAAAAAAATCATGCGGATAGGCATATCTCAGCCATTTCTTAACATATTTAATTGATTTTTGGTTATTTGGAACATTATTTTGTATGCTCTTTCGGTCAAATCGATGTTCAAATTCAAAATTCAAAAATAGATTTGTATGACGTCATATATTGTCGGTACTCGAATTTGCTCAAGAGGGTAACCGTCGAACGCCTTGGAATAGTTCACCTTCGGATTGAATTAATACTGTGTGTAATCGAAACTTGAAATGACACAAACCTGAATGATGGTGATCAGACCAGTGGCGTACCCAGGATTTTTTCAGGGGCGGGGGTAGGGGGGGGGGGGGGGGGGGAGAGAGGCCGTATACATTTTTTGAAGCCGAGACCAAGTACCATTTACAATTTTCGAGGTCGAGACCAGGACAGTAACAACATTTCTGAGGCAGAGACTAAGACATTTTTTCTTGAATCCTGTAAGTGGGAGGAGGGTGGTGTCCGTTGAAATTGTTCGTAACCGAAACCAACAATATTCAATATTTTAAAGGCTGAAACCAGGGTTCTTCACAATTTTCTACGAGACCGAGGCCATGGGTAATAATGGTCGAGGCCGCTTAAATGTGTTCTCGAGACCAGCTACAAATTGTAAAGAAGGGTTCAAACCCCCAAAATAGGGCTTGCAACGAACAGTCACGTGTCACGTGTCACGTTCATGTTTTGCACCCATTTCGTGAACAGGTCACCCCCAAATCTACGAAGTGTAGGGCCGACCATTCGTTGTTTTCCACGCCGATAAAACACGAAGTGTCCCGTTAACCAAAACGTGACGTGAGTGTTTAATCAAGATTTTTTTTAAGATTGCAAGCGCTGTTACTAAGGTACTAGACAGATGTACACGCATCAAATGAGATTTAAAAATGTC